>ML335203.1:4271-20981 GCA_005239505.1 Nicotiana paniculata | reverse complement strand
CAAAAAAAAACTTTAACATATGTCAAATTCCAACATAACAAGAATAATTTCCAATACGACTAAAGATTAGGAAACATAATAAGTTCAACAACAAAAATCTACTTTAATGACATCACTCATTATATGCCAAGTTTGTTAATGATTCATTATTTCTCATATTAGGAGGTGTAGTTTGAAAAACTAGAATAATAACGTAATTACACTAAATGAAAAAAATAAAATAAAATATACGAGCAATTACTTGAAATCACAAGAAGTAAAAGTATAGAAATATAAAACAAATAATGTACAAAGAAAATATATTTTAGAATTTAAAAAAAAAATTTAAAAGAAAAAAGAAACAAAAAATAAATTAAAATAATGGAAATTAAAAGTTATAAAGAATATAAATAAAAATAAAAACAATCGGAAAGAAATTAAAAAGTAACCTTGTAATTGTTAAGTTTAGAATTTTAATAATGATCAATAATTCAAAAGAAGCCTTGACCAATGATATATCATTGTATGCAAATTAGATAAGCAACAATGATGCTAAAAGGAAAAAAGATCTGACTCAACAACTATGTATTTCGAACTTTGCTTTACATGAAAAATAAAGCAATCAACCAAAGTACAAAGAAATAAAGTCAATCAATCAACATTGTCAAAGATTCTCAAGCGTGCGAGAATGGGAAGAGAGCTAATCAAGGCCAAAGATAAAATCCAGAAGATTATGCCGAAGCTCAAACTAATGAAGAATGAAGGAAACAATTCGTCAAGATTATCCTGAATCAAGGAAGAATGAATGAAGCAATTCGTCAAGAATAAGATGAATCTAGCTCATTCCAAGCGAGATTCATGAGGCTACCCTTGGGTCTTTCTCTTGGATGTACATGTCTGTAACAACCCGGCATGTCATTTTGAGGAATTTAGACATGTTCGGCGGTCTAAGGTCTCGAGCAACTTTGTATAGGTGTATTTAATTGTGTGGGTAGTCGAATTCAACTACCAGATGATTCACAGTCAAATTAGAAGAAAAGATTCAAATTTTGGAAGCTTAAGCGGTAAAAGTTGACCGGAATTTAACTTTTGTATAAACATCTCCGGAATGGGTTTGGGATTCAAAAGCTTTGTATGATGATTTTGGACTTAGGCGTGCGTCCAGATTTTGATTTGGAGCTTCGTAGAGTAATTTGAAGCATTTCGGCGAAAGTTGGAAAAGTTAAAGTTTAGAAGGTTGAGAGGTTTGACCAAGAATTGAGTTTTGTGATATCAGGGTCGGAGTGCGATTCTGAGAGTTGGAACGGCTCCATTATGTCATTTGGGACTTGCCTAAAAAATTTGACGTTATTCTGGTTGATTTGATAGGTTTCGGCATGAGTTTTAGAAGTTTGAAGATTTGAAAGTTCATAAGTTCGATTCATGGTGATATTTGTACTTTCGACATTGTTTGATGTGATTTGATACCTTGAGCGAGTCCGTGTCATGTTGTAAAACTTGTTGGTATGTTTAAACAGGGTCCCGGGGGCCTCGGGTGAGTTTCGGATAGGGTACAGGCCATTTCCTTCTATTTTTGGGCTGCTATTTTTTATCATCTGGTTTCCTTCATCGGGTTCGCGTCACTTCCTCCGCATTCACATTGTGTAATCTTGGAGAATGAATCATTTGTTCCCCGCATTCGCATGTCTCCTTCCGCGATCGCGGAAGCCTGCCATTCCCTCATTCGCGTTCGTGTTCGCGTTCGCGAAGGTGTGCCATCCCGTTCTTCGCGTTCACGTACTATTCCGTGCATTCGTGTAGGCCAGTCGTGAGCCATCAGACTTTTCTTCTCCGCTTTCCCGAGCGTGTTGTCACGTTCGCGAAGCACAAACTTGGCAACACTATTTTCCTTCTTCGCGATCGTGATTGATATTCCGCGAGCGTGATGCTTTCACGCCTGGGCCGCAGAATATATCTTCCAAATCGAGGTTTATGCCATTTTATCATATCTTGAATTGTAGTGCTTGGTTTTGAGCAATCTTTTGTGGGGTTTTCAAGAAAATAGACTAGATAAATATTCTTTACCCAGAATTTATTATGTTCCATGATTTTATCTTTATTTTTATCATTTAGTTAGTGTTTTTGCGTGAGGAAAATGGGGATAGAAAACATTCAAAATAAAAAATGATGATTTAAGGGACGAATTGGTATCAGAATTTGATAATTTTAGTATGGCTGAAATCGTATAAGAATGGGTGTTCAGGTTTTGTAAAATTTGTCGGGTTCCGAGGTGCGGGCCCGGGGTCGACTTTTGGGTTGATTTTTGGATTTGGATAAAGATTGAGACTTTATGATCCGAAATACTTTCTTATGAGTTTTATTTATGCTTTGAAGTTATTTTGGCTATTTGATTCCCTGTTGTTATTATTTGATACTACTTATCCTTTATCTCTCAGTTTTTCTTTTCTCTTCCTTCCTTTCCTCTTCTTCGTCTTGCCCTTCCTGAGCCGAGGGTCTATTGGAAACAACCTCTTTACCTGCATTAGGTAGGGGTAAGGTCTGCATACAAACTACCCTCCCCAGATCCCACTTGTTGGGATCAAACTGGGTTTGTTGTTGTTGAAGTTATTTATCTAGATTTGAGCCGTCTGAAGGAAATTTTACCTGAGAAGTTCATTTTTGAGTATCAGTCTGTCTTCTTTGAGGTAAGTCTCTTGCCTAACCTTGTGTGGGGGAACTACCCCTTAGAATTTGAGTCTTCTATACTAATTGTAGTCTGTGTACGCGAGGTGACGAGCACGTACTCCAACTTATTTGGGGAAAGTTGGCTTTTTAGGGTTCTTAGGTTCTTGTATTCGATTCCTATGGATTTTTTTTACATATCAAGTTTTTGTAACTTTTAGAAAAACATAATATTTAAATTAAAAAGTTACTACTTCTTAAAAATTTATAATATTTTCTTAAAAGTATTTAAATAATTTCAAAATTAAATATATAGTTATAAAATCCTCAAGTAAATTATCTAATATTATATATCCAACTAAAACAACAACAATAAAATTTCTATCTAAATCCTAAGACTAAAATCCCCATTCAAACCCGTAGCATGAAACAATCAAGTAAATTTTCAAGAAATAATTTTTTGTTTAAAACCACACAACTAATCTCTATTTAATTTCTTAGCTAATATTATTTCTAGTTAAATCCCAAGCTATATTATAAAGAATAAAGTTCTTGCAAGAATTACAACAATATAATCCCATGTAACTCCACCAAATAAGTAAATCCGCAAGAAAAACTTTTTAACTAAATTCACAACAACAAAATCTCTAGGTAATTTTCAAGGTAAGAAAATTTACAGGTAAATTCCCATTAATATGTCAAACTAAATTTGTTTCAATAACATCCCCAAGCAATTCCCCAACCAAGAGAATCCTCAGCTAAATTGTAGCAACAATATCTCCAGATAATTTTTCCAAGTAAATTCTCAAAAAAATATTCCCAACTAAATTCGTATATAGACCTAGGGATTTTTCTTCGGAATAACATATGATTTTTTTATTCATTTTCTTTATTTGTTTACCTGTGATTTTCTTACGGAATTGTACTTGCCGATTCGTTTTCCCAGGTAATTTTCCATATAATATTTTGGCGCATAATGGCGCCAAAGTAATTCTTTGAGGTAAAATATTTTAAATTTAGGGATTTTAATGTTTTCCATAAAAATCCGCAGGTACTATCTACGAATAAAATCCCTAGGTAAAATTCTCATGTAATTAACACTTTTCTTGTAATGTAAACTTTAGATAATAACTAAGACACAATGCGTAAATTAAATATTATTAATTCCTAGACTTTATACTTATTGAAAAGCCTATTGGTTGGCAATAAATTTATATATTGATTTTTCAATTAAAAGAGATACTTATACAAATTTATTTTACCTAATTCGGTCCTAAGGATAATAGTGATTGTCTGGTATTAATTTTCATAACACATACTGCTTTACACTTGTTCTTGTAAGCGTTTTTTATTCCATGATCAGCATGTCGAACTCTCATTCAGCACCCACACATATCAACAATGACCTCGATTTTCATGGAGAAAATGAAAACAGCCTCCAGTTGACCTCGAGGGAGGACCAGTCGCAGACCCCATCTACGTCAGTTCCCATATTTCCATAATGCAAATCTAGCCATCGACCCTGAAAATTGTGTCCGTAGAGACGTTCAATCAACCAGTCAGGATGCACAGGGCGGCGAAGAAGAAAGTATCAGCCTTCAAATAATATTTAAAATGTTGCAGGCTCAACAAGATGCAATAGCACAACTCAAAAATCCGAATCATTCACCGAGTAGAGTCGATCCCAAGCCATTGCGAGAAGTTATTCAGAGGGCCGAACTAGTACCGACAAGGTCAAACGTGAATGAATCAGGGACCAACCCCGCTATAATAAAAATGCTCGAGGAGCTGAAAAAACGAATTGAATCAGTGGAGAAGAAGATTGAAGGAAATGACAAGAAAGTAGAAACATATAATTCCAGAGTTGATCAAATCCCGGGGGCACCACCGATTTGAAGGGTTTCGATTCAAATAAGTTCGTGCAAAAACCCTTCCCTCCCGAGTGGATCTCCTAAACCCATTCCAAAGAAATTCCGCATGACAAAAATTCCTAAGTACAATGGAACTACCGATCCCAACGAGCATGTCACTTCTTACACATGCGCAATTAAGGGGAACGATCTAGAGGATGATGAGATAGAGTCCGTATTGCTGAAGAAATTTGGGGAGACCTTATCAAAGGGAGCGATGATATCGTACAATAACCTTCCACCCAAGTCCATTGGTTCTTTCTCCATGCTCGAAGATTCCTTCGTTAAAGCACATGCCGGGGCCATAAAGGTCGAGACTAGGAAGTCAGACCTCTTCAAAGTGAAGCAGAAAGACAATGAGATGCTTAGGGAGTTCGTATCTTGGTTACAAATAGAACATATAGATCTACCTCCGATCGCCGATGATTGGGCCGTTCAGGCTTTCACTCAAGGGCTAAACATACGAAGTTCGGTGGCCTCACAATAGTTAAAGAAGAACTTGATCGAATATCCAGCTGTCACCTGAGTCGATGTGCAGAACCGGTGCCAGTCAAAGATTAGGGTCGAGGAAGAAAAAATATGGACTCTTTCTGGTTTCGTTTATCCAATCAGGCCCGTCGATAGAGTTAAAAGGGATATTGACCGGGAACCACGGTCAAACAAAGATCGATATCAGCCATACAGTAGAGATCTGAGAAACAATGGGCCTCGATGCAATCCCATTCGAAATGATACAAGAAATGATTGAGGACAGATCTCTCGAGGGCTCATGAGTAAGAGTGGTTTCGATAGGAATGTTGAGACCAAAGAAGCGCCACGACTATCGGAATACAACTTCACTCTTGATGCATCAGTTATTGTTTCAGCCATCGAGCGCATCAAGGACACCAGGTGGCCTCGACCTTTGCAGACCGATCCGGCCCAGAGAAATCCTAATAAGATGTGCAAGTATAATGGAAACCATGGTCATAGAACATAAGATTGCAGACAGCCGAGGGAGGAGGTAGCCCAATTGTTCAATGAGGGGAATATTCGATAATTCCTAAGTGATTGGACTAAGAACCATTTCAAGAATAGATATTCAAACAGACAGAATGAGTAAGAGGAACCATAACACGTAATCCACATGATTGTTAGAGGGGTCGATATTCCTCAGGGCCCCGTATTCAAACGCACCAAGGTGTCGATCACGAGGGAAAAGTGGACTGGTGATTATGTACCGGAATGGACCTTGTCTTTCAACGACGAGCATGCATAGGGGATCTTACAACCCCACAACGAAGCACTAGTAATATATGTTCTTATGAATAAAACTCAAGTTAAATGTGTTTTGATTGATCCATGTAGCTCGGTTAACATTATTCGATCGAGGGTCGTAAAACAGCTTGGCCTATAGGATAAGTTGTGCCCGCATCCCGAGTACTTACGACTTCAACATGGCATGCGAAACCACCAAAGGTGAACTTATTGCTAGTGAACATGGTCGAGACCATCGAACAAACAAAGTTCCATGTGATCGAGGTGACATGAGGTACAACGCCATGTTCGAAAGGCCGTGGATCCATAACATGAGGCAGTACCTCGACCCTTCACCAGGTTCTAAAGTTCCCAACACCGGAGGGAGTTAAAAGAGTGTTACGGGGAGCAGCCCGCCGCTAAGGTGATGTTTCCAGTCGACAAATTAATACCTATATAGACACTCTTATCAGTAAAGGGATCAGATTCGAAGGGAAAACAAGAGGTCAAATAGCAACCACAGACAGCAGCCTCGACCCAATTGGAGAAACAAAGGACCGACGAGGATGACAACTATTGGATACCTCGATCCTTCATAATTCCCGATGACTCCGATGCCACAAAGTCAACGATCGAAGAGCTGGAACAAGTCATAGCGATTGAGCATCTGCCCGAACGAAAGGTATACCTGGGCACGGGGTTAACCCTTGAGCTCAAGAAAAAACTTATTCAATTCCATTTAGCTAACATTGATATATTTTCTTAGTCCCATATCGATATGACGGAGATCCCACCGGAAATCACTACCCATAAATTAAGCGTGGATCTGAGATTTCATCAGGTGAAGCAAAAAAGAAGGCCTCAGTCAGAGGTTAAACATGCATTCATCAAGGACGAGTTAACCAAATTTCTCAAAATAGGATCCATTCGGGAAGTAAAGTATCTCGAATGTTTAGCAAACGTAGTGGTATTCCCTAAGAAGGGAAATAAACTTAGAATGTGCATAGATAATAAATACCTGAATAAAGAATGTCTTAAGGATTCTTTTCCTTTGCCTAATATCGATCGAATGATCGATGCCATGGCCGGCCACGAGATTCTCAATTTTCTCGACGCCTACTCCAAGTACAACCAAATACAGATGAACCCGGAGGATCAGGAAAAAACCTCGTTTATCACTAAGTACGACACCTACTGTTATAATGTAGTGTCATTCGGTCTAAAAATGTTGGTGCAACTTATCAACACCTAGTAAACTGAATGTTCGAAGAACAAATAGGAACATAAATGGAAGTTTATATTGATGACATGTTAGTTAAGTCCCTGCGAGAAGAGGACCATTTAAAGCATTTGCAGGAGACTTTTGATATACTAAGAAAGTACAATATGAAGCTCAACCTAAAAAATTGTGCAATCGGGGAATCGAGATCAACCCCGATAAAATCAAAACTATCGAGGATATCACGGTATTAGATAATGTAAAGGCTGTGTAGAGGCTAACAGAGCGGATAGCCGCGCTAGGGCGATTCATTTCGAGATCCTCAGGTACGAGTCACTGATTCTTCTCACTGCTTAAGAAGAAGAGTAATTTTACATGGACTTCGGAATCCCAACATGCCTTGGAGGAACTAAAGTGATATTTATCAAGCCCACCGCTTCTTCACACCATGAATATGGACAAACAACTTTACTTGTACTTGGCAGTCTCGAAGATAGTGGTAAGTGGAGTCCTTGTCCGAGAAGAACATGGTACGCAATTCCCTGTCTATTATGTTAGTCGGACCTTAGGTGAGGCCAAAACCAAATATCCACACTTAGAAAAATTAGTGGTTTCTTTAATAAGTGCCTTTAGGAAACTAAAACCATATTTTCAATGTCATCCCATATGTCCTGTAATAATTTATCCACATCAAAATATATTGCACAAACCCGAGCTTTCGGGTCGATTATCCAAATGGGCCATAGAGATCAGCAGGTACGATATTGAATTTCGACCCCGAACCTCCATCAAGTCTTAAATCTTGACAGGCTTGCTGACTTCACGCTGGCCCTCATACCCGAGGTTGAAAGCGAACTGCTAATAAACTTGGGTACATCCTCGGGAGTTTGGACCCTCTTTACAGACGATGCTTCAAACGCGAAGGGGTCTGGGCTAGGCATCGTACTAAAACCACCCACTGGTAATATAGTTAGACAATCTATCAGGACTACAAAACTAACTAACAATGAGGCCGAGTATGAGGCCATGGTTGTAGATCCCGAATTAGCTAAAAGCTTCGGAGCGGAGGTCATCTAGGCCAAGTGTGATTCCCTCTTTGTGGTAAACCAAGTTAACAAGACCTTTGAAGTCCAAGAAGACCGAATGCAAAAATACTTGGATAAAATACAAGTGACTCTACATCGATTCAAGGAATGGACCTTGAAACACGTACCTTGAGAATAGAACAGCGAGGCCTATGCCCTCACAAACTTAGGGTCATCGGTCAAAGACGACGAACTCAACTCGAGGACTGTCGTACAAATAATGAGATTGGTGATTGAAGAAGGTCATGTCGAGATAAACTTCACAAGTTTGACTTAGGAATGGAGAAATAAGTACATAGAGTATCTAAAAATGGAAAACTTCCATCAAATCCAAAAGAATCGAGAGCTCTACGCACTAAGGCAACACGGTTCACCTTGTCTGAAGACGGAATCCTGTTTAGAAAGCTGTTCGATGGGCCGTTGGAAATATGTCTAGGATCGGGAGGTACTGAATACGTCATATGAGATGTTCTCGAGGGCACTTGCAAAAATCATTCTGGTGTTGAATCATCGATCCACAAAGTAATTAGAGCAGGGTACTATTGGACCACTATGGAGAAAGATGCAAAGGAGTTCGTTCAAAAATGCGACAAATGCCAAGGCACGCACCAATGATTCATCAACTAGGGGAACTGCTCCACTCGGTCTTATCCCATGGCTGTTCATGAAATGGAGGATGGACATTGTTGGCCCTCTTCCATCGTCCCCAGGTAAGGCTCGGTTTATTTTTTTTATGACTTACTATTTTCTCTAAGTGGGTTAAAGCACATGGTTTTCAAAAAGTTAGAGAAAAGGAGGTCATAGACTTTATTTGGGGCTACATCATATGTCGATTAGGGATGCCATCCGAGATTGTGTGTGATAATGGAAAGCATTTCATCTTTACAAGGTGACTAAACTTCATAAAGATAAAAAGATCAAAAGGATCCGATCAAAGCCTTATCAGCCCAGTGGGAACGAACAAGATGAATCGACCAACAAAACCATCATCCAAAATCTTAAGAAGAGATTGACCGATGCCAATGGGAAATGGAGAGAAATACTACCCGAGGTTCTATGGGCATGCCGTACAACGTCGAAATATAGTACCGGAGCAACACTGTTCTCGTTATTTTATTGCTCCAAAGCTCTAATCCCGGTCAAGGTCAGAGAACCTAACATCAGGTTCCGATATGCAATATAAGAGTCAAATAACGAGGCCATGAATACGAGCCTAGATTTTTTGGATGAAAATTTGTTACACCCCATGTTTTCATATGTGGAAGTACACCATAAGCAAATTGATATAACATCCTGCATTTTCGTACGTTAAAGTTTCGACGTAAGTTAATCGATGTAGGTTTGGAAATGAGATTATTTTTAGATTATAAGTATTATGCTATTTAAAAAAAAGTAATAAGTAAATTCGTGAAGGTGAGAGAGTAAGCAAATCGAAGAAAATGAGTTTCGTCGAAATTTGACATTTTGAGGTAAAATACGTTCCAAGCTATAATACCCCATATTTATGGATTAGTGCCATACAAAGTACCACATGACCATCATAGTAAGATGTACAAAGTATGTTAAAAGTGAGTAGTATTTTAAGTAATTTGAGATAATTCTTAATTATGTGGATAATTGATTAATTATTGATTAATAGGGGAATTAACAAGTTAATAAGAATTAATGGGTGATTAATTAAGGCTTTGGATAAGCCTTAAACATGGAAACCAACTTATGACTCTTAAAGTCCATGTTATAAGGTGTCACATGAAGAAAGATTGTTAGCTAAGTCATCAAAAGTGTGGGTCCCACACCTAAAGACTTAAAAACCATTCAAATTCATTTTGCATCTCTACAAAACAATGGAAAGCTTCAACATTTCATAAAAGATTAGATGTTAGAAACGTCATTTTGCTATAAAAATCATACAAGAATACGTAGCAACGTGAGAATTGCGATTCTAAAAGAGCACGATACAATCTTTCTCAAGAATATCATACGAATGTTTTCCTACTTCGATCAGCCGTTACATATTTTGTCGCGTTTGACGGATTTGGGAAGGATTCTCAAGAGAATCGACTCAGGTATGTTAATGCTATCCTTTCTTTACTTTTGTCATGATCCATATGATACAAACAAAACAAGTAAATGCACAACTTCTATAAATGACTACATTCATAGATATGCTAGAGATGCTTATGTTCTTGATTCCCCATGTGTCCTATTATTCTATAATCTTCATGGGTATCATAAAATATGTAAGTTGATAAAGTTTACTTCATGATATTAATCAAAGGAAAAACAGTTTTATGACATTCCGAAAGATTTTATTGACGTACTTCTCATGCATTGCATTCATTTATACATATACATTGACCCATGATCATATGGAGTTATATACGTGTATATATGTATATGTATATAGGATATGGGAAAAGGTTATGACATTATATATGTACCACCGCCTGATCAGCTGGTATACGTTGATTATTTGCCCATAGTGGCCAAGATGATATGATGGGATTCCCTCAGAGGCTTGATGATGTTATGAACGCATTTTCCTATGCATGGTATGACATTTATATACATATGTGTGACACTATAAGTAGTAAATGATTCAAAAAGAGCTATTCAGACTTACATGTCGAGTGTTTTACTCCATATTTATCTCATATCTATTATTTACTGATTTTCATTCCTTACATACTCGGTGCATTATTTGTACTAACATCTCTTTTACTTGGGGATGCTGCATTTCATGCTCGCAGGTCCCGATAGATAGGTTGAGAGTCCTCCAAATAGGCTATCAGCTCAGCGGGAGGTGTTGGTGCGCTCTATTTTTCTCCGGGGTTGCTTATTTGGTCAGTATAATTAGGACATGTATTGATTGGTATGGCGGTGCCCAGTCCCGACCTTTATATTTCTTATATACTCTTAGAGGCTTGTAGACATATGTCATGTATAGGGGATACTTGTATGTCTTTGTCGGCCTATGTTTTGAGTTTACAAATGATCATGATGGCCTTATAGGCCTGTATGTCACGTGTATGAGTTTATATATCAGGTTGGGTCGTTCTATGTCGAGTATTCTCTCATGTTTATTCTAGTTATCTCATTATAGCTTTTTGGACAATTTTCCAATGGTAGTATGATATGAAAGATATGTTACGTTGGTACTCGGTTGAGTAAGGCACCAGGTGATCGTCGTGGCCCTTCGGTTTCGATCATGAAAAAGGTTTTCTCGGAGCAGTTCTATCCTAGGGATTCTACAAGCCGTGTCTAGTAGAGTCTTATTTATGGGTGTGTTGTGCAACACACTTATAAGCAGGAGGCTATAGGGCATTTAGGACTATCACTCTTTCTTGTTACTCTAGATCGTGTGGTAGAGCTCAGTTGTAAGAACTAAATTTCTTAAACTCTATCTTATTCGTAATACAACGATACCTACATCCAGAAAGACGGTTGGTAAGAGATATAGATGTGGTAGAGTTGATTTAGAGGAAATTTATTTTGCATTACGCTTATGATGAGTAAATGTGACGTTTTGAGCAGATCATGTGTGTACTAAAATGTGTAAGCTTCTTGATAAGGAGCCTTAAGTCAAGAATATCTACCCATATGGTGAAAAGAAATGAGAGATTCAGGAGGTAGATACAAGTTTCAACAAGTAAATGAAGCAACATGAAAAAGGGTATGGGGCGCCCAGTTAATGAAGATTATCAGTATTTACAATTGCAGAAGATGAATATAAGCCTTTTAAGTTACCTTAAACAATAACAAAGGTATGTACAATTGGCCACACCCATCTCATTTATGCCCAATGGGGGCTAGAAAAAGTAGTATAAGAGAAGGACAAATATCAGGATCCGGTTGGGGTTAGAGTAACCCAAAATGATGGATGGATTTTTTGCGTTAGTTGACATTCTTGAAGGATATTGCAAATGTGCTAATAGATCTCCTTGTGAGGCACCCAGATGGTGCACTCTAAAATAGTACAACCAGATATGAGTACTACAAAGATAGGCACTGGAAGCCTGGAAGCGATAAATTTTACCTTAGTGTGGCTCTCGTTCCTAGTAGAAAAAGAATGTTAGGAAACCCGAAGAGCCAGTGGATGGAGCAAGGGGAGCTAAAAGAAAAAGAATGTCTTGTTAAAGTTTTGAGAATAAAGTTATAGACAGAAATGTTAGTAGGGAAATAAAAAGAGAGTTAATGAAGCATTATTAGTAAGATGTGATACATGGATGGCAATGGTAGATTAAAGAAAATTTGACAGTATTACAGAGCCTATAGTCAAGGGAAGGAAAAGATGAGAGGTGACAGGCCTTGAGACAACAAAAGAGTGTAGGCCATAAAGTCATATCCTCATTTTGAGAAAATAAGTTCCTTGCTCCAATGCGACTACCAGGAGGAAAAGTTAAACCCCAGAGTAATAGAAATCAGTATGGGTTGGTGAACAAGATAAACTAATCATGAATTAGGGACTGAGTGATTTGATAATAGCCGGCATCATGAGAATTTCAGATTGCGTTACGGCGATAATAGAATGGACGATAGAAGAATAACCTTTAAAGGTCATTCAGGAAGACGCTTCCCTAAAGAAAGCAATGTGAGTAAAGTTAATCTTAAGGATATATGTGTGTCAGTTACACTAGGTGTCACCCTTGTAAGTAAGGAATTTTGTTATCCTTGGTATAGAAGGATTAGCACAAGGCAAGTAAGGGTCATTGATGATGTGAAAAGACGCCAAGGGTGAAGAGGTAAATCATCTATAGGTAGATCGTGGTAGCTCTAAATCATAGTTCTCCCCTAAAGGGGGGAATATAGAGTGATGTGGAAATAAGTCAGAATTATGTGGTTCTAGTAACTATGGAACGGTAAAGGAAGAATGCGATAAAATGAGAAGGGAATGGGATTGCACTTATTCAAATCCTACAGATATGCTATGATTCTAGAATATTATGCAAGCACGACGTCAAGGAAAGGAAGTAAGGGTTCCTTCTTGGGATGTTATTGATAAATAATGAGCCAGTGCGAGAAGTGAGTTAAGAAAAAAGAAATAACACAAGAAAGATTACGCAAAATAGTGATATCATAATGGGCCAACGAGTAGTTAGTAGTTGATTCAAGAAGATCCTAGTTATGGCTAGACAAGAGGATACCAACAAAATCAGAAGATCGTGCAACATAAACGTAGTGAACCCCATTATGGGGAATTCATTCTCGTAGATATGACACCGTGATCCTTGAGAAATATTCAGATAGGAGTTGGGATAGTTAAAGGTATTGTATGAGTGTTACAAAAATAAAAGAGAGTCCCACTGGGAAAAACAATCAAAATATCATTTCTGAAGAAACTCTACATGAACAAGGGCATGGATAAGTAACTACGGATAATTATAGGCAAGGAAGGACATAAAAAATTCTATCGAGTATACGACGTAATAAGCGCAGCTTTACAAAAGTCAGAGGGTCCTCCCTAAATACTACAATGAAAGACTAGCCGAGGAAATAAGGAACAAGGCTTCAACCTAAGCACTGTGACTTAAAAAGGAAATGGCCTTGTAATAACAGTCTCACAACAACATTGTATGCACTCCATAAGAAAGTGGCACCTACCATGGCTAATGAACGGGAAGAAGGAAAAATCAAAAAGTGGTAGTCAAGATCATATGGGTTGTATGGAATTCCAATATGTGTGGGCACTAAGATAAGCCAAGTATATATGCAACAAGTGGTAGAACGACCAGGAAAAGTAATTACTTACATTTAAAGAAAGTTGAAAAGGAACGAAATAAATTATTCGGTCGATGACCCAAAGTTAGTTACATTATGAATGCACTCAAGATTTTAGAGTATAATCCATGCAGCATATATGTTGACAATAATACAGCCATAGAAGACTCCGATATAAGTTAAAGAAAGAATTGAGTCCAGGTCATAGACAAAGGATTGAAATGTTAGAAGATTGTATCATGGATATTCCATAGCGCCCATGAAAGGCTAAAGTAATAACTAATATCATGAGCCACATAATGGAAGATAGCTTAAGCCTACATAAAGGCGTAGGAAACTAAAGAGTTACATCAACGAAGTATATTAAGAGTCTGATTATTGAACCCAAAAAGTTATAGCCATCATGTTTTAGAGTATTGCAGAATCCCTCTTAATATCAGAGATACAAGAGAGATAGTATAGTAACCATACTCTATAATGGCTCTATGATAAAGCCAGTTAGAAGAGTACAAGATGAAGCTCCCACTAGATTGTGTATGCACCAAACATGCAAGTGTTATATTAGAGCTTCAAGTTATGAATGTGAATTATACCTCTGTGGAATGGAGGTCATGAAAAATATATAAGATATGTTGCGAGATTTTAAGTTAAAGGTAAACAACATACGAGAAACTCAAATATAGAAGGTTGTGAACAGTTCATACTTCGGATAAAAGGATAGAAGCGTGGGGATTCAGTATCCAGGAATGATGGTGGCATCGTCAATGGCATATATTCTAGTCTATGGTTTCTAGGTACTGAGATATCTAGTCAAGAGAGCAAAAAAGATTTGGAGACGTAGTGATGTCTCGCTTGATGTTCCATAATAACATAAGGTAATCTATGGTGCAAGCAAGTTGGGAAGGTGGTGAATAATATAAATAGATATGTGTAGGTTGCAAGCTAAAGTATGGTAAAGAGACAAGGTTTCAGGAAGACAGGAGTAAGGATAAGAAAGGTCGAGTGAGAAGGTGACGAGAATGGATAAGTCCTTAGGATTAAGCCCATGAAAACAAGAAGAGCTGATGGTTTCTCTAAGTTATACAAAGCTCAGTATAGCCTGAATGAACTCAAAAGAGTCTAAGACTAATAGCATTTAGAAGAGATGGAATTCTACCTTGGTAGTAGAATGAGGGTGTAATTGTGATAGATAAAGGATGACGTTTAGGCCTTCGATTGAGTTATGATTTTAAAATGGGGGGGGGGGGATATCATGAGTCGTACGGGATTAGAATAACCCCCATAGGATGAATCACGTTGGGATGCTATGAAATACAATTATGGAAGCATGGTATCGGCCCCAGGTGGATCAGTCTAATCATTTTAGATGTTCCCCGATGAGACGTAGGCCCTAGTGGAAGTGTTACATAAGAGGTCAATTTATCGGTATTAAGGTGAATCAAGAACGGATGGATAAAAATTACAAAGTATGAGATGAGATTAGAACATCATTCTTAAGATGAACAGTGATGAACAAGCATTAAAAGACTTAGATTTATGCATATTTGACAAGCAACAAGAGTAACTAGGAGTTTGGTAGCAGACCTCACTAACGATAATTCCAAGTAAGAGTTATGGTATTGTATGACCTACCTAGATACAGTAAAGTCATACGGATGGATAAACAGATATATGAAATAAGATATTACAATATTTGTAAGTTCAACAAAGTACCGAGCGAAGAATTTCAGTATACCTATAGATGCCCGGAGGGACATATTTTCAAGCTCTTTATATGTTTACAAAGTGAGGCCTAGAGATTGGATAAGACTGGAGGAAAAAGATGGAGGGAAGAGTCTCATAGGCGCACATACAAGGAAAAAGTGGTACAGGCTGCATGACAGAAGGTAGCAACAATTACAAGATTTGAAAGATTTCGACCACAAGTCATGGTGTAAGAAAGAGGCCTAGAGAGGGGAATACCCTAGCCTTTTGGACTTATTCACAGAACAGTTGCCTAGATGGAAAGGAGAGTACTAAATTATTCGAAAGACATACGTTATGGAAATGATAATTGCATCAGCCAACATTAGAGGACGATTTTCTAAAGGGGGGAATGATGTTACACCCCATATTTTCGTACGTGGAAGTACGCTATATAAGCAAATTGATATAAGCTCGGAAATGAGATGTTACATCCTGCGTTTCCATACGTCAAAGTTTCATCGTAATTTAATCGACGTAAGTTCGGGAATGAGATTATAAGTATTATGCTATTTCAAAACAAGTGATAACTAAATTCGTGAAGATGAGAGAGTAAGCAAATCAAAGAAAATGAGTTTTGTGGAAGTGTGACATTTTGAGGTAAAATACGGTCCAAGCTATAATATCCTGTATTTATGAACTAGTGCCATACATGGTACCATATGAACATGATGGTAAGATGTATGAAGTATTTTAAAAGTGAGTAGTATTTTAAGCAATTTGAGATAATTCTTAATTATGTGAATAATTAGTTAATGGGGGAATTAACAAGTTAATTAAGAATTAGTGGGTGATTAATTAAGGCTTTGGATAATTGATCACGCTCAACTATGTCTTATAGAAAGACTAAACGGGCGCTGCAAATATAATCTGGGGTATTACGCCCAAAGTCGATCCCACAGGGAATTTACGTATCAATTGAGTCTATAAAATACTAATCTGTTGTTTAATCAAGTTTCTCAAAACTTTTGAATATCAATTGGTGATGTTTACTAAATCTAATAACAAAATAATAAATTAGTAATTAACTAACAATATACTATAAACAATGATAATAAAGGGTCTAAGGTTATGATTTCCCCCGTTGGTGAATTCTTCCTTGGATATGTCTTATAGTTTAATTGGCTATCTCTGTCAATCATGAACGCTCTAACTATCA
>MDKI01195641.1:0-13396 GCA_005239505.1 Nicotiana paniculata | reverse complement strand
ACCGAAAGGGATTGAAAAACAATAAATGACAGAATGGATAATGAATTGAAACGAGAGGTATCCTTTTTCGGGGAAATGAAGGAATGACTTATCTGGAGTGCATGGGAACGTCAATGAACATGGCATGCCTCTTGGACTGGATGCCTGATCCGTGTAAACCGTCTGACTCTCAGAAATTCATCATAACTATTACCTCGATATCAAGAAACCTTGCCCCGGACTGTGTCCATGTCAGTGACCCATTATCCTTTTTGATCAACGGCGCCCTTTGCGGGTTTTCGCCAACTAACCTCTCTCATTTCTCTTCTCACCATCGCCTTGTAGTGCTATTTGCGAGTTTTCACTAATAAGACTTTCTCGTTTTCAATTTCTCTGCTTGTCGTCGCCTCACGGTGCACGTGTGAATTTTCACCGATAAGACTCTCTTATTTTTAATTTCTCTCATTGCTTGTATCAGCTTCAAACATCTGCATCCTCAAACTTTAGACATCTTTGGCCGATCGATCAGAAGGACTTGAACACGGTTTTGGGTAGAGAGAATTTGTATTGAGCTACAACTTGGGAACTTTTCCGGCGAAATTATCGCCAAACATATTATAACATCTCCCCCAGCTTAAACTCTTGGTGAAATGTGTAATTTTATTTTGGCGTGACTGAACCTTAGAGAGAGGCTGCCTACGTATCCTTTCGGAATCAAGTCGAACGTAGTTCAGGGAAACATTTTTGTTTTTGTTTTAATTTTTGTTTTGTTTTTTCCTCTATTTTGTTTTGTTTTCTCTTTCTTTTGCTTTCCGTATTCTCCTTTTCTTTCATTTCATTTTATTCTTTTCCTTCTTTTTTTCTCTTTTTTTTTTCATTTTTTTTCGATAACACTTTCAGGTTCCAAAGAGGGTAATCAAAGGAAGGTAACCGGCTCCAAGGGTTGGCAAAAAGGGTTAATGGTGTTTGAGTAGCGAGAATGAAAGCCTTCATCATCCCAAACGGAGAACATTTAATGCTCTATGGAGGATCAAACATAGTACCTTTTGACTGCACCTGCGTTGACAGTTGTTTCAGGGACATTTTCTTCGATGTACCCAAGTACAAACGCACTCTTTTGGAAATACTCTTGTAGTAATGTATGGACCTTTCCATTCTGAACCAATTTTCCTTTGGCTGTTCCGATTCATTGTTTTATTTCCTTGACCAAACTTCATTTGCATTCAGATTATTGATTCATCATTTCGAGGTCTGACAATGTTTTAGGATCTTTTGACTAAATCTGCGACGATAGTTGTTTCAGAGACATTTCCTTCGATGTACCCCAAGTAAAAACACACTCTTTCGGCAGTACTTTTGTAGAAATGTATGGATATTTCCAATCTGAACCAATTTACCTTTGGCTGTTTCGATTTATTGTTTTATCTCATTGGCGTAACTTCATTTGCATTCTGATTCTTGATTCATTATTTCGAAGTCTCACATCGTTTCAGGATCTGGGCATGAAGTCTGTAGGCATGTCATGTTATTGAAATCTGCATTTAAACAGAACTGAAAGTAGAGTAAGAAAGAGACAAGATTAAGAAAAGAGACATTCTTGGAAAATGAAATATTAATTCCATTTGATTTATTTCATTCTTTTTTTATTTTGATGATTTCTTTTAAAAGATAGAATGCTTTACATCGGAAAGTAAGAAAATAAAGTAAAACATCCGGATCACACCCTTGGATAATCCGGACGCACAAAGGATAGCAAGAGTGGCTACCGAGATTCCCATCTTATGGGGGAACTTTCAAGCTTGGCGGTCGTTTTTGGCTTTTCTTCTATCTCGGCAATGGCTGCAATGGCCTTCAGTGGCGGATCAAATTCTTCATCTTGCATATCATTCCAACTACTGGCCTAGTGTGAGCAAGCAGGGGATTATTCATTATATTAGGGTCTTCTTCATCCCTAACCACCATTGCCTGGACCTCGACGAGGTCTTCCACTGCTCTTTTTAAATTCCAACAATCTTTAGTGTTATGCCCACTGCTCCAGAGTGGTATTCACATCTAGCATCAGCCCGGTGTGAGGGGGACTCGGGGTTTGGCCGATTTGGGGCAACTAGCTGCAACAGACCTGTCCTGACCAGTTTTTGGATTCAATGCCCTGCGGGCCCCCTTCGAGCTCGAAACCATCATGGTTCCCTCTTCTCTCTCGTTTCGGTTCATCAAACCCCCTGACCCATTCTGAACGGGCTCTGATGCAGCCTTAAAAGCAGATTGACTCAATATTCGGACTGTTTTCAAACCATTTTCGACCATCTCCCCAAATTTAAGAGCTTCAGCGAACGGTCTACCCATTGTAGACATCATATTATGGAATTAGTCTGCCTTGCTCCAGAGGTTGCCTAAATATCCTCGGCTATAAACGAATCAGGTCAGTGTAGTTCTAGAAGTTTTTGTAGCTGGGACAATCAGGAGACCGTGATTTCGCTGTTGTTGCCACTGCTTACTGCTTGCTGAGCTCCTTATTACACCAAAATCAAAATGAAAAAGAGTAAACCAAACCTATCAACTACGAGTTACAAGATTCATATCTATGAGTCTTCTGAAACTTGATCTTGAGTCTTGGTTTCTTCTTTATACAGGCTCCGGTCTGAATCTTGATGCTTGTTAGTTATAGGTGATGGTTCAATCTTCTTCAACTTTTCGGATCAAGCAGGGGCATGCATAACTTGTGACTTCAATCTGTCTTGAGCAGTCTACATCATTTCCGCTTCTGCACCTTGGGTTTGGTCTTCTCTTTTTCTTTTCTTGTTTTCTCTTATTCTGAATTGAGATGTCTTCTTTTGGTCGTCTCGAATTCATTGTTACCTGCGCAAAATCAAAACAAACGAACGAAATTTTCTGCCCCAGTTTTCAGTAGGAAAATTTCGTGATTTATTGTAACGAAATCTATGCTACTTCATTATTGAAAGCAATGGAAAGATGGGAGTGGTGTACCCGGAGTTATTGTAGACTAGGGAGTGGATACCTTATGCCTAAAAAGTAAAATCAACTAGGGATTGGAGACCCTATGTTGGAAAAGATCGACAAGTTATGTTGTCATCAAGAAAGGATCACAGTGTTATGCCGATGTCTGGGGGGAGGATCAACGGGTTATGCCATTGTCAAGAAAGAGATCACCAGGTTATGCTGGTGTCTGGAAAGGTCAATGCGAGGCTAGAATTCATGGTTTAATATGTATATGCCCTACATTTTATGTGCGTTAGCGATAAAAATACACTTTTTATGTGCATAATAGAGTTTATTTCATGTTTAGGTGAATTGGAGATCGAAACCAAGCTAAATGGATGCAAATACATTGAAAATACGCTCCAGAGGCGAGGAGGAGTGCAGTGGGTGCCAGATCCCGAACGCCTGGCCCTACCTGGCGTTAGCCAGGCGTTAGAGTCCAAACGCTAGCCTTAGCCTAGCGTTAGCCAAGCTTTTGGCTGAAACGCCAGCCTTAGCCTGGCCTTAGCCAGGCGCCAGGGCTCAACCGCCAGGTCCCAGATTCGGTCAATTCCGAGTTTTGATGAGTTTAAGTGTTTCCCAGTTGGAATAGAAGTCTCCTACATGTTCAGGGTTTGTCCTAAACATATAAATAGACCCCTAAAACACAACTTGAGGAGAATCAGAAGGCATACAAAGGATTCAAAGAGAGAAAACCATTAAAGTGACAAAACATTGATTTTTACATCTTTTATTCATTACTTTGTAGTTCTATTATGCAATTTCTTTTGGGTTTAATTCTTATGAACATGACTAGCTTAATTCTTTAATCTAGGGTTTTGGTAGAACCCGTTGGGGATGAATTTGTTGTGATATTAATATAGTTTGGTTGATTAATCTCTATTTGTTCAACTACATTCTTGTTGTAGTTCATTGAAAGGGCCCTCATTTAGCTGTTCCTATTTATTATGTATCTACTTGAGAGGGAGTGCATATTCAGGTAGTTTTTTGGACAACACCACTCCCAGAGTATAGACGAAACTCATAACCGAGGGTTTAGAGGTTGGATTAGAGATAACAATACCTCGCGTGCAATCTAAAGTGAACTGTAATTCAATCTAGCTAGCGTAACTTAAGAGAGTGCGTCTAGTAAATTATCATAATTACTTGAGAGAGATTTATGGTAGATAGAGTTTTCATGATTGATAGAGACAACTAATCAAACTATAAGAAGTATGCGAGAAGTAAGTTCACCAACGGGGGAAACCATAACCTTAGACCTTTATCATCATTGTTTTCAACACATTGATAGTAACTGCTAGTTATTATTCTTGCCAGTAAGATTAGTAAAACATCACCAATTTATATTAAAAAGTCTTGAGAGAATTGATTGAGTAAAGTTGCGTATTCTGAATACTTGATTGATACGTAAATTCCCTGTGTGATCGACTCTGGGAATAATACCCCGTATTATATTTGCAACGCCCGTTTAGTCTTTTATTAGACATAGTTGAGTGTGATCAGTCAACAGGTTATGCTATTGCCGGGAAAGAGGAGATCACTGGGCTATGCCAGTGTCAGGAAGTGATCAACAGGTTATGCTATTGTCAGAAAAGGAAAGATCACCAGGTTATGCTGGTTTCTAAGAAGGTCAATAGGTTATGATGTTGCCTAGAAGAAGAGATCACTGGGTTATGCCAGTGTCTGGAGATGATCAACAGGTTATGATGTTGTCAAGAAAAGGAAATATCACCAGGTTATGCTGGTTGTCTGGGAAGGTCAACAGGTTATGTTGTTGCCTGGAAGAAGAGATCATTGGGTTATGCCAGTGTCAAGAAGTGATCAACAGGTTATGTTGTTGTGAAGAAAAGATCACCAGGTTATGCCGGTGTCTGGAAAGGTCAACAAGTTATGTTATTGCCTGAAAAAGAGATCACTGGTTATGCCAGTGTCTGGAAAGGTCAACAGGTTATGCTGCTGCGAGGGGAAAGAAAAGATCACCAGGTTATGCTGGTGTCTGGAAAGGTCAACAGGTTATGTTGTTGCAAAGGGAAAAGTGTTCACTGGGTTATGCCAGTGTCAGAAAGTGATCAACGGGTTATGCCGTTGTCATGAAAAGATCACCAAGTTATGCCGGTGTCTGGAAAGGTCAACAGGTTATATTGTCGCCTGAAAAAGAGATCATTGGGTTATGCCAGTGTCTGGAAAGGCCAACAGGTTATGTTGTTGCATGGGGAAAAGAGATCACTGGGGTATGCCAGTGTTAGGAAGTGATCAACAGGTTATGCTGTTGTCAGAAAAACATCACCAGGTTATGTCGGCGTCTGGAAAGGTCAACAGGTTATGCTGTCGCCTGAAAAAGAGATCACTGGGTTATGCCAGTGTCTGAAGATGATCAACATGATATGTTGTTGTCGGGAAAAGAAAAGATCATCAGGTTATTCTGGTGTGTTCTAGGGAGTGGGACCCTATGTCGGCATCAACTATGGAATGGAATGTCCTTGGTTGGAAAAGGTTTGGCTAGGGATTGGGGACCCTATGCTGCTTTAGGTTTGAATCATTTTCAACTTCATTTGTTCTTTTTTTCTTTTTTTTTTAATTATTTTATTTTATTTTATTTATTCTCTTTCATGCATACGGGAAAGGATTTTTTAGGAGGAAACTTCCCTTTTTTGGAGTCAATGCTGCAGATCTCCTTCTAGCCCTTGCGCAATTTCTTTTGGTTGCACCTACTTGTTGCACGGTTACTTTCGACTTGCACCTGTTTCAGATTTTCAAAAAAAGAACATGTCGTTAGTTTGAAACGGTGGTTGGTTTTGCGGCCTTGATTTGCAACTGCTTGATCTCAGTTCTTTTGATGAAGATCTCAACCACTTGTTTGCTTGCTTGCTGCGGATTGGGTTCTATCTCTAATCCCGGGGACCTTGGTTCCCAGATTTTACCATGGCGATCGGTCGCGTGGGACCCGACATTTTTTAACTTTATTTTGCCTTTGTAGGCCTTTCACTTATTTTTCTTTTGGGTTTCTGGAGCGTCGGTAAACTTCAGGCTCCTCAGATTTGCTGCAACGGCTAGTCACGTGGGACTTAACCGTTCCAACTTTATTTCTCCTTCATTGGCCTTTCATTTCCACTTTAAAGCATTTGGAATACTTCGGCTTTTCAAACTTTTTCCGAGGTGGTTAGCCACGTGGGACTCAACCTTTCAATTTTATTTGCCTTTATAGGCACTTTAATTCGATTTTCTCCTTTCAAGGGTTTTGAGTTTGAAGCATCGACTGCTAAAGCCAGTCGGGATCGACTTGATGCCCCTGACGAGGCTGGGTGCCTTTTGCATATTTGCCCGTGTCAAATGAGATCCCTGTAAATCAGTCTTGCCATCCTTTCTTTGTCTTATTTCAGGAATAAAGTTAGACCGAAAGGGATTGAAAAACAATAAATGACAGAATGGATAATGAATTGAAACGAGAGGTATCCCTTTTCGGGGAAAGGAAGGAAGGACTTATCTGGAGTGCATGCGGACGTCAATGAACATGACATGCCTCTTGGACTGGATGCCTTGATCCGTGTAAACCGTCTGACTCTTAGAAATTCATCATAACTATTACCTCGATATTGAGAAACCTTGCCCCGGATTTTGTCCATGTCAGTGACCCATTATCCGTTTTGATCAACGGCGCCCTTTGCGGGTTTTCGCCAACTAACCTCTCTCATTTCTCTTCTCACCATCGCCTTGTAGTGCTATTTGCGAGTTTTCACTAATAAGACTTTCTCGTTTTCAATTTCTCTGCTTGTCGTCGCCTCACGGTGCCCGTGTGGGTTTTCACCGATAAGACTCTCTCATTTTTAATTTCTCTCATTGCTTGTATCAGCTTCAAACATCTGCATCCTCCAACTTTAGATATCTTTGGCCGATCGATCAGAAGGTCTTGAACACAGTTTTGGGTAGAGAGAATTTGGATTGAGCTACAACTTTGGACCTTTTCCGGCGAAATTATCGCCAAACATATTATAACATCTGCCCCAGCTTACACTCTTTGGGAAATGTGTAATTTTGTTTTGGCGTGACTGAACCTTAGAGAGAGGCTGCCTACGTATCCTTTCGGAATCAAGTCGAACGTAGTTCAGGGAAACATTTTTGTTTTTGTTTTGTTTTTTCCTCTGTTTTGTTTTGTTTTCTCTTTCTTTTTCTTTCCTTATTCTCCTTTCTTTCATTTCATTTTATTTTTATCTTCTTTTTTTCTCTTTTTTTCATTTTTTTTTTCGATAACACTTTCAGGTTCCAAAGAGGGTAATCAAAGGAAGGTAACCGGCTCAAAGGGTTGGCAAAAAGAGTTAATGGTGTTTGGGTAGCGAGAATGAAAGACTTTGTCATCCCAACCGGGGAACATTTAATGCTCTATGGAGGATCAAACATAGTACCTTTTGACTGCACCTACGTTGACTGTTATTTTAGGGACATTTTCTTCGATGTACACCAAGTACAAATGCACTCTTTTGGCAGTACTCTTGTAGTAATGTATGGACCTTTCTATTCTGAACCAATTTTCCTTTGGCTGTTACGATTCATTGTTTTATTTCCTTCACCAAACTTCATTCGCATTCACATTATTGATTCATCATTTCGAAGTCTGACAACGTTTTAGGATCTTTTGACTACATCTGTGATGATAGTTGTTTCAGGGACATTTCCTTCGATGTAACCCAAGTAAAAACGGCAGTACTTTTGTAGTAATATATGGATCTTTCCAATATGAACCAATTTACCTTTGGCTCTTTCGATTTATTGTTTTATCTCCTTGGCATAACTTCATTTGTATTCTGATTCTTGATTCATTATTTCGAAGTCTGACAGCATTTCAGGATCTGGGCATGAAGTCCGCAAGCATGTCCGATAATTGAAATCTGCATTTAAACAAAACTGAAAGTAGAGTAAGAAAGAGACAAGATTAAGAAAAGAGACATTCTTGGAAAATAAATATTAATTCCATTTGATTTATTTCATTTTTTTTATTTTGATGATTTATTTTAAAAGATAGAAGGGTTTACATCAGAAAGTAAGACAATAAAGTAAAACATCCGGATCACACCCTGGGATAATCCGGACGCAGAAAGGATAGCAAGAGTGGCTACCGAGACTCCCATCTGATGTGGGAACTTTAAAGCTTGGCGATCGTTTTTGGCTTTTCTTCTGTCTCGGCAATGGCTGCAATGGACTTCAGTGGCGGATCAAATTCTTCATCCTGACAAATCATTCCGACTACTAGCCTAGTGTGAGCAAGCAGGGGATTATTCATTATATTAGGGTCTTCTTCATCCCTAACCACCATTGCCTGGACCTCGATGAGGTCTTCCACTGCTCTTTTTAAAGTCCAACAATCTTTAGTGTTATGCCCCACTGCTCCAGAGTGGTATTCACATCTTGCATTAGCCTGGTGCGAGGGGGAATCAGGGTTTGGCCAATTTGGGGCCACTGGCTGCAACAGACCTGTCCTGACCAGCTTTTGGATTGAATGCCCTGCGGGCCCCCTTCGAGCTCGAAACCATCATGGTTCCCTCTTCTCTCTCGTTTCGGTTCATCAAACCCCCTGACCCATTCTGAACGAGCTCTGATGCAGCCTTAAAAGCAGCTTGACTCAATATTTGGCCTGTTTTCAAACCATTTTCGACCATCTCCCCAAATTTAATAGCTTCAGCGAACGGTCTACCCATTGTAGACATCATATTATGGAAGTAGTCTGCCTCTTGGGCCTGTAGGAAGACCATAACCATTTCGGTTACGTCCATTGGAGGCTTTACCCGGGCAGATTGGTCCCGCCATTTGACAGCATATTCACGGAAGCTTGTCGCAGTTTTCTTTTTCAAATTGGACAAAGAGCTCCTGTCGGGAGCGATGTCCACATTATATTGGAACTGGTGAACAAAGTCAAGGGCCAAATCGTCCCACACATGCCAATGAGTAATTTATTGATCCATATACCATTCAGCAGCAATTCCGGTGAGGCTTTCTCGAAGTAAGCCATTAGCAACTCATCTTTTCCACCAGCATCCCTCAGCTAGTTACAATATCATTTCAAGTGAGCTATCAGGTCTCCGTGCCCGTCATATTTTTCGAACTTTGGTGTTTTAAGACCAACTGGCAGGTGAACTTGTGGGAACATGCATAAATCGGAGTAAGAGAGGCTCTTCTGACCACTCAAACCTTGTATGTTATTTAAGCTTTGCTCTAAGCTTCTCATCTTCCGAGCCATTTCTTCCTGCTAGGGGTTTCTCATTGTTCTTTGTTGATCCATAGGAGACTCATATTGTGGGTGTTGAGCGTAAGAGTTTGGCTTGGGCACTGTTGGATGTGCCATAATGGAGATTAGGGGTACAACAAACATTGCTAGCGGTGCCCTTGAATCTGGCGCCTAGGGGTGATCCACAGAAAGCATTCCGGGGCCATAACACGGCATTAGAGGGTGGCCACATAGGATGAGTGAGTTGGGCACAAGGAAGTTGGAAAGCTCGTCTGAACTGGGACTCAACTCAGGAAAACCAGGGATTACACTTGGCGGTTCCCTACCGTTAGACCAGGCATCCCACATTTCCAACATGCAACGATGGAACATTCTATTTTCTTCAGCAGTTGATGATTCCGATTGCGGAATAGCCGATGGCGGCCTATCCGCAGGACCGATAATTGGCAGATTACTTGCGGAGGCCATTTCTACCTTTGGGTCTTGTAAAGGATGGGAAACCGGAGTACCAACAAAACCAACCACCAAAACCTGGTTAATTTGCACACCAAACAACCTTGTTAGTTTCGAGCATTTAAAATATTGGAAATCACATGTTGCGATGCAATGCACCTAATAGCTAAACGCTTCTACAATGTGTTTGCACAGTTGCGTGTTCATTCCGGACTTTAAATATCCCTTTCCAATTTTATCTCTCCCTTTTCTTTTTCTTTTTTAATTTTGCATCTTGATTTTTTTTCCTTTCTCTTTTTGTTGTTTTCGCTCTTTGTTTTTCTCAGTTATTTTGTCACCCTTTTTTAATATTCTCTCTTTTTTTTCACTTTCTTTTTCTCTTACTTTTTTTAAAATATTTTTTATTCTTGCGTAGCTAGGAAAGATTGAGAATGGAGTAAATAAAGCTAACTCTTTTTTTTGAATTTCATTTATTTTATTTTTTTGAAGTTTTGAAAGAAAGGCTTTAAAAGAAGAAAGAAATATTTTTGGCTCTTTTTTTTTTTTGATGTTTTGATTGAAATACTTGAAAGAAAGACTTCTAAAAAGCAAGAATTTTATTTTTTTGGATTTTTAATTGTATTATTTTTCGCTTTTTTTTTTATAAGAAAGGAAATATTTTAGAAATTCTTTTATTTATTTTTTTGGATTTTGATTGGATTTTTTTTTTTTTTTTTTTTTTTTTTTTTTTTTTTATTAAAAAAAAAAGACTCCACGAAGAAACTATTTCAATTATTCCGAGTTTTCTAAATAATTTACGAAAGCGAACATTTTGAAG
Source organism: Nicotiana paniculata (assembly GCA_005239505.1). Taxonomy (NCBI): domain Eukaryota; kingdom Viridiplantae; phylum Streptophyta; class Magnoliopsida; order Solanales; family Solanaceae; genus Nicotiana; species Nicotiana paniculata. The sequence continues at coordinate 2,933 of MDKI01195641.1, read as the reverse complement.
AAAAGCAAAAATATCATTGGACTTCAACTTTTCAAATTTTTATGACACTTGCGAAAGAAGATTTCTATAGAAGAAAGGAATTCTTTATTTTTTTTATTTTTGGAGTTTTGTTTCTGATCGTATTTTTATTAATTTTTGGAAAAATACGTTTGAAGAAGGGAAAATTTTTTTTTTTTTATTTTGATTGATTATTTTACCTAGTTTTTTGTTTTTGAATGAAAATACTTCAAAAGGAAAGGAAAATATTTTTGGGTTTTTTTTTAAAAAAAATCTCTTCCCTTTTGTTTTTGAATTGTTTGGAATTTTCAGGAAGGAATTAAAGGAATATTGTTTGGATTTTTTTTAAAAAAAATTGGGGGAACATAAAAAGGTAGAAAATATTTTTGGAGATTTGTTTTTGACGTTTGGATTTAAATACTTGAAAGAAAGACTTCCAAAAAGCAAGAATCGGTTTTTGGATTTTGATTTGTATTATTTTTCGCTTTTTTTTATAAGAAAGGAAATATTTTTGAAATTCTTTTATTTTTTTCGGATTTTGACTGGATTTATTTTCTTCTTTTTTTTTGTTGTTGTTTTTTATTAAAAAAAAAGACTCCACAAAGAAACTATTTCAATTATTCTGAGTTTTCTAAATAATTTCTGAAAGCGAACATTTTGAAGAAAAGCAAAAATATCTTTGGACTTCAACTTTTCAAATTTTTCTGACACTTGCGAAAGAAGATTTCTAAAGTAGAAAGGAATTCTTTGTTTTATTTTTTATTTTTGGAGTTTTGTTTCTAATCGTATTTTTATTAATTTTTGGAAAAATACGTTTGAAGAAGGGAAAAATATTTTTTTTTATTTTGATTGATTATTTTACCTAGTTTTTTGTTTTTGAATGAGAATACTTCAAAAGTGAAGGAAAATATTTTTGGGTTTTTTTTTTTAAAAAAAAAATCTCTTCCCTTTTGTTTTTGATTTTTTTGGAATTTTCAGGAAGGAATTAAAGGAATATTTTTTGGATTTTTTAAAAAAAAAAATTGGGGGAAAATAAAAAGATAGAAAATATTTTTAGAGATTTGTTTTTGATGTTTGGATTGAAATACTTGAAAGAAAGACTTCCAAAAAGCAAGAATTGGTTTTTGGATTTTGATTTGTATTATTTTTCGCTTTTTTTTATAAGAAAGGAAATATTTTTGAAATTCTTTTATTTTTCTTTTTGGATTTTGATTGGATTTATTTTCTTCTTTTTTTTGTTGTTTTTTATTAAAAAAAAAGAATCCACAAAGAAACTATTTCAATTATTCCGAGTTTTCTAAATAATTTCAGAAAGCGAATATTTTGAAGAAAAGCAAAAATATCTTTGGACTTCAACTTTTCAAATTTTTATGACACTTGCGAAAGAAGATTTCTAAAGAAGAAAGGAATTCTTTGTTTTTTTTTTTTTTTGGAGTTTTGTTTTCTGATCGTGTTTTTATTAAGTTTTGGAAAAATACGTTTGAAGAAGGGAAAAACAGTTTTTTTTGGATTTTGATTGATTATTTTACCTAGTTTTTTGGTTTTTGAATGATAATACTTCAAAAGGGAAGGAAAATATTTTTGGGATTTTAAAAAAAAAAATTCTCTTCCCTTTTGTTTTTGATTTTTTTGGAATTTTCAGGAAGGAATTAAAGGAATATTTTTTGGATTTTTTTTTAAGAAATTGGGGGGAAATAAAAAGGTAGAAAATATTTTTGGAGATATTTTTTTTAAAATTGGAAGCCGGAACCGATGAGGTTTGCTTACGTATCTCACATCCGGTGAGAATCAGACCCGCGTAGTTTTGCCAGTTTTGACGGGACCGAGAAAACATGACTTTTGAAAACATTCACTTATTTTCTTTCTTTTTTTTTCGGGAGAGTTTCAGCATTTTTCAAATACGTACCTCTCACTATTGATTTTTCTCTTTTTTTTTTTATATTTTCTTTCCCATTCTAGAAGCCAGTCAACATGTAAGCCAAAATAAATAGACACGCAAGTAACACGTATGATGCATCAGGATGGTATTTTAAATTGGGTACACCTGTCCTAGACGGACCCAACCCCTTTGTTGAGTCCCCAAACTCAAATGCACATGTTGCAAACAAACGTTCCTACTAGGGATCTGGCATGAGGCTATGTAATTCTAAGTTTAAATTCTGGGGTTTATTGTTCTAGACCTGGCTTACACGAGCGGATAACGAGTCGAGGGGAGGCAGCGTACCGGGAATACAGAAGCTTTACCGGCTTTGCAACTTGTTCAAACCTCGTTCTAAAATTTGGATGACTCTGACAGAAAAGAAGTCACACGAAGTGCACACTTCCCAGATGATTTAGAAGACTCAGAGAGAAGAGGGTTTAAGCACAATTTATACACAGTTCAAATAATATCGAAGCGGTAAAAAACGGCATTTAGCATATTAGGTTCAAACATGTAAAATCAGATAATAAAGCCAAATATAACAGTTATTTTAAGCTCGAATTCTGAATCCTGAACCAGAGATTCTGGGTTCTTATCCCCAGCAGAGTCGCCAGACCTGTCACACCTCATTTTTCACTACCCCCGAATTAATAAAGGGGAATATGGGTGGGATAAGGGAGTTTTTCCACTTTAACTGACATTATTCGATTTTGGGATTATTTATTAATTTCAGAGTCGCCACCCGGATTTTTGACGATGCTCCGGGACACCGTTTTATTTTAAAATCCCAAACCGAGGAAATTTTGAATCTGTTTTAATTTGTCTGCGAACCAGAAATCCAAGTAAGGAATTTTGTTAACCCGGGAGAAGGTGTTAGGCACTCCCGATTTCCGTGGTTCTAGCAATGGCCGCTTAACTATTAATATTTGACCTAATTATCTGATTATTTACATATTTTAAACCTATTGTGCATTTTAGCCCTTTTTACTTTTTAGCCGCTTTTAATATTTATGGA
>ML335202.1:0-10242 GCA_005239505.1 Nicotiana paniculata | reverse complement strand
AATCCTATATTACTTGTCGACCACGTACACTTGCGTGTGCATTGGGATTTCGACCAACAGGCAGCATCACTGGTGGAGGCGGATAAAGAAGGATATTGTGCAGTATGTAACTCGGTGCCTTAATTGTCAGCAGGTCAAGTACGAGCATCAGAGGCCAGGAGTCCTACTTCATCAGATGCCCATTCCTGAGTGGGAGTGGGAGCGCATCACCATGGGCTTCATAGTTGGGTTGCCTTGGGCTCTGCGGAAGGTTGACGCGGTTTGTGTCATTGTGGATAGGTTAGACCAAATTGGCGCATTTCATTCTTGTGGCTACTACTTACACTTCGGAGAGGCTAGCTCAAATTTACCTTCGAGAGATAGACCGGTTGCATGGGGTGCCGGTGTCTATTATTTGAGATCGGGGTCCTCAGTTCTCACCGCACTTCTGGGGAGCAGTTCAGCGAGAGTTAGGCACCCAGGTGGAGTTGAGCACAGCCTTTCATCCTCAGACGGATGGGCAGTCCGAGCGGACTATTAAGATATTGGAGGATATGCTCCGAGCTTATGTTATTGACTTTGGGGGATCGTGGGATCAGTTCTTGCCTTTAGCAGAGTTTGCCTACAACAACAGCTACCAGTCGAGTATCCAGATGGCTCCTCATGAGGCTTTATATGGTAGGCAGTGTCGATCTCCGGTTGGATGGTTTGAGCCGGGAGAGCTTCGGTTGTTGGGTACGGGTTTTGTTCAGGAGGCCTTGGACAAGGTCAGGATCATTCAGGATAGGCTTCGTACAGCTCAGTCCAGGCAAAAGAGTTATGCAGATTGCAAGGTTCGAGATGTGGCTTTCATGGTTAGTGGGCGAGTATTGCTCCGAGTGTCGCCTATGAAGGGCGTGATGAGATTTGGGAAGAAGGGCAAGCTTAGCCCTAGATTCATTGGTCCATTTGAGATTCTTGATCGAGTTGGAGAGGTGGCTTATAGACTTGCATTGCCACCTAGCTTATCAGCCATACATCTAGTCTTTCATGTGTCCATACTTCGGAGGTATCACGATGATCCAGCCCACGTGTTAGACTTCAGCACTGTCCAATTGGACAGGGACTTATCTTATGAGGAGGAGTCGGTAGCCATCCTGGACCGGCAGGCTCGTCAGTTGAAATCCAAGAGTTGCCCTTCTGTTCGTGTTCAATGGAGGGGTCAGCCTCCTGAGGAATCGACCTGGGAGTCCGAGTCCGATATGCGGAGCCGTTACCCTCAATTATTTCCCGACTCAGGTACTTCTTTCTTCTGTCCGTTCGAGGACAAACGGTTGTTTTAGAGGTGGAGAATGTGACGAACCAAAGGGGTCATCACCTATGTTATCACCCATCCCGTACTTTTGAGTCCTTGAAAACCTCCTTTGTATTTACCTCGATTTGTGTGCGCAGTCCGGGCGCGTAGTCGGACAGCTTAAATATGAGATTTTGTGAAAAATACCATGATTTGATATTAAGATGAATAAATTTGACTTCGCTCAACATTTTGGGTAAACGGACCCGGACCCGTGATTTGACAGTCCCGGAGGGTCCATAGGAAAATATGGGACTTGGGCGTATACCCGAAATTGAATTCCGAGGTCCCAAGCCCGAGAAATGAATTTTTTAGTGAAATTGTTTTCTGAAAATATTTAAGGAGATTGAAAATGAATCTGATTAGGAAGTGATGGTATCGGGCCTGTATTTTGGTTCTGGCGCCCTGTACAGGTCTTATATGGGGTTTAGGTCCTTTCTGTAAAGTTTTGGTGAAATCGGGTTTCGTTTGAAGTGTTTCGGACATAAAAATGGAATACTTGATATTTGATAGGATTCATGGACTTTGAGACTTAATTTGGTGTATATGATGTTGTTTTGGCGATTTGATCGCACATGCAAGTTCGTAGGATGTTGTATGCGTAATTTGTGAAATTTGGTGTCGTTCCGAGATATATAGGTCAGTTCGGCACGTTGTTAGCGAAGTTAGAAAGCTTAAAATTCCTAAGTTAGGTTCTTGAGGTTTGGGGTGTGATTTCGAGTTTTAGCGTTGTTTTGAGTGTTCCGAACGCTAGAGCGAGTCCGTATTATGATTTGGGACCCACTGGTATATTTGGATTAGGGCTCGGCTGGGCCTAGGTGCCTTCCGGGCACCTAACGGGGCTGAAAACCAGCAAACTTAGCTGTTGGTGCACCTGCTCTGGTGTGACCGCAGGTGTGGTTGCTCAGCATCGCAGGTGCAAGATCGAAAAGGCGGTCCCAGGCATCGCAGGTACGATCACCAGTGGCCTGGCCAGCCATCGCAGGTGCGTCGCATTTCTCGCAGGAGCGAGATCGCAGGTGCGTCTTATTTCTCGCAGGAGAAAGATCGCATGTGTGGTCTACCCTTTCCCAGGTGCGATCCCAGACCCCCCCAACCCAGTTCCGCAGGTGCGAGGTTCTCCTTGCAAGTTCGAGACCGCAGGTGCGGTCAAGCCATCGCAGGTGCGGTCCAGCCATCGCAGGTGCGATCACTGTTCAGGTAGTGAGTTAAATATGGGTTTTAAACCCATTTCTCTCATTTTTCATCTCCTTCCTTAGAGGAATTCCACCATTGTTGAGAGCTTTCGACCAGGCCTGGTGAGCTAAGTAAATTCCACCCATAAACTTATTTCATGCATGTATCTTAGCCTAATTAACTACACAAATTAGTGCAAAAATTCAAGAAAATGGGTAGTAACCTAGAACTTGTGATCATCTTAGGATTTTTCTGTGAATTGGCCATGAACTCAAGTTAAAATCGTATATTTATGATCCTTAGGCCTAGGGTGAGTGTTTCCTTCGAAAGTTTCGAGAATCCGAGCGAGTGGGCCCAGGGTCAAAATTTCAAGAATCGTCAAGAATGCTTAAATTTTGGGATTTCTTGTTAACTCTCCTTCTTGGGACTGAAATTGACTTAATTATACTATGTTTGGCTAGTTTTGAGCCATCGAGATTAGTTTCGGAGTTTCGTGTGCGTCTTTTGATCCGGTCCTTGGTCCGAGGAGTGATTTTATCGAGGCGAGTCTCCTTTTTAACCTTGTGAGGGGAAAATTGTCCCTCTAGGTAACCTTAATTGCTATGTGATCTTGTTTGGGGGCTACGTACGCACCAAGTGATGAGAGTCCATACATAGTGGCTATTACTGCTTCGTCCGAGTAGTTAGGACACAACATGTTCATTGTTTTTCCCCGTTGTAGCCTAAATATGACTTGTATTCCTGTGTGATACTTTATTGTTGTCTCTGAACATTGTGATTCTTGGCTTGATTTAAGTATGAAAAAGTAATTACGAGATGGGATCGGGCCGTACGCCACGACAGAGTGAAGATTGATTATATTGTGGGATTGGGTCGTACGCCACGGTAGAGGGATGAGAGAGTGTATATGTTATGGGAGCGGGCCATACGCCATGTCAGAGAAATGGGAGAATGTATATATTATGGGAGCGGTCCGTACGCCATGGCGAGACTTATGATTTCAGGATGGGGTCGGGCCGTACGCCATGGCCATACTTATGATTTCAGGATGGGATCGGGCCGTACGCCACGGCGGATATCAACCTTAGTGAATTTTGGCTTGTTATTTGATGTCTAATATCGATGTACTTGGTTAATTGTCTTTCATGCCTATTGTTTCCCTTACATCTTGCTTACTTTTTTACTGTCGGACCTTAGTGAGTATCGAGTCGACTTCTCGTCACTACTTCTTCGAGATTAGGCGGGATACTCACTGGGTACGTACTAATGTATGTACTCATGCTGCACTTTCTTTTCTTCTGTACTTGACTGTACAGGTCGGGAGGTTGGTACGTCTGATCATCAGTCCGGTGCTAGATACTGACCGCAGTTGGTTATACTTCTCGGTGAGCTGCTCTTCCTGGCGATTTCTTGACAGCACCTTGGAGTTTCCTTTTGTTATTTTCCCGTCTATTTCATTCAGACTATGAGATTGTGTATATTTATGTATTCTGGTGTATTATGATAGTTGCCCGCGGCACTCGTGACACTAGTTCCTGGCACACACGTGCGTTCATTTTGGGTCGTTGGGCTGCATTTTCATACATATGTTTATCTTTTGACTCACGTATCGGATGTTTTATTTTCATGTCACCGGCTAATATCCTGTAAATAGATGCTTAAAACTGGTAAAAGTTGGATTAATTAGTCATATGGTAAGGGTAACACTTAGTAGAATTTATGCTGGCTTACCTAACCACGTTGTTGGGCGCCATCACGACCCGTGTGGGAAATTGGGTCGTGACAGCAGAATAACACATGAAGAGAGTCAAGGCGTTATATCAAATCAAGCAATTTCAGAAATCATAGACATGCTAATTACATCATAATGGAATAAACATTGTGAAGGTTTAAGAACTAAACGGTTATTTCTCAACAAACAAGAAAAGAACAACAATCAAGACCCATAATCTCAAATGTGTCAAGTTCCCAAGGGTTTCAAGAACCCAGGGCAGTGCTCACACCCAAGAGAGGTCGGAAAAGTAGGAAATTCGGTGGCCTTGGCTTTCAGCCGGCCAAGAGCCAAAACAAAACAAGATAATAAATGACCATAGAGTAAAGCCTCAATTTTAGTGGAAATTTAGGGATTGAAGTCCCTCCTAGAAGGGAATGGGGGAGGGGATTATATAATAGTAATAACCAAACGGTAATATAGTGATTCAAGCAACAAACAAGGAAAATAAAGATACAAATAGATCTGAAAATCAATTTAGGAGACTGTAATCCCTAGTTTTTTAGGGAATTAAATATCAACAAAATATACACAAAAAAGTAGCATAGGACGAATATAGAGAAAAATAATACTCAAAACCAAAGTTTTGAACAAAATATAAACAAATATTCGAACTCACAGTAGCATAGGATGGATATAGATGGAATAACATTCAAAAATTAGGGATTTGAACCAATTTTAGTTCGATTTTGGGGAGAACTGCTTTCCATGTTTAGGAAAGCACTATAGGAGAATAGCTAGTACCAGAAGGGGATTGTATATGGCAAGAAACAACCATTGAATCCCATATTAGGTGGATTAAGAGAAGATTTAGGGGGCGACGTCCAGGGTTCTTTAGAGGGGGAGAAGGGAGATGAGAGGATTCAGAGGCGACGAGTAAGGGGAAATGGGGTTAGGGTTAGGCACTAGGTTAGTTAAAGAGGGAATTAAACAGGGATTAGATATGAGTCGTTGATCTTAGAGATCAACGGCCACGATTAAAAGAGGGTTGGGTCGGGTTCATTTGGATGTGTTGCGACCGGGTTTCTAGGTTAATGAGGTTATTTTTTTGGTCTGGGGTTATTGGGCTGGTATATTAGGTGTTTTGGGCCATTATTTGGTCCGAAAATGAGTTTAAAAGTGGGGCTAGTTTTTAAATACCCACCATTTTATAAAAAATAATTTATAAAAGTAATTAATGAATAAAAAATATTATTTGTGCACTAAAATGGTTAAGAATAATAACTTAACATTGTAAAAATATAAAATTTTATTTTCGCATAAATAATATAATTAAACATGAATATAGGTTATTATTAAAAAAATATGCAATTAGCCTAAAAATGCAAATGTAATTATGAAAAATGCAGTAAAATATTTAAAAACATACATGCTGGTGTAAATAATAAGTTTGGTTGATTAAATCATCATAAAAAATAATTTGAAGGATAATTGTTGGATATTTATATAATAAAATGCAAAAGAAATTAATTTAAAGCTTTCAAAATTATAGAAAATTATGAAAATGATTGTGTAGGTTTATAAACAAAACGATGATGCAAATGTACTATTTTGAAAGTATATATATTTTTTTTTCTTTTTCTTTTTTTTTTTTAAATATGAGGAAAAATTAGGTATCAACAGCTGCCCCTCTTTACCCGGGAATGATGAAAAAGTTGTTGGGTAAAGAAATAATGACCAATTTTGACCGAATGAGGTGATTTGGAAACTGGAGGCCGAACTCCGGTTTTTGAGTTGCCTACATATCCATGGTTTTACGGGAATCAAGCCGTGTGTAGTTCTGGATCCAGTGGTGAACTGAGTCGATGGAGTTGTTATATGAATGGACATGTTCTTCTAGATAGGATGATATTTTATATGGTATTCTGGATGGATGTATCTTAGAACGGTTATGGATGAGTATTTGAACGGTTATCAAGTGGAAGTGGGTAACAAACGGTGCTTGGCTGCGTTTGAAATAATTGCAGGATGTGAACATTGAACGGAAGCTGGAGCGAAGAATGATCGCATTGGGAGAACAGTTACCTCCTGGATCACCTACAAAACTTAAACACTATGCATGCAGGTATATATATTGCGATAATTTAAACATGATGCAAATTCCCTTTTGACCATGAAAGCTATCTTTGGATGATGGGGATGATGTCCTTAGACCACGATGTCCAGGGCCATGAATCGCATGATAAGGGATTCGCAGGCCATGAAATGATGTTATAGGGCTATGAAAATGGTGCCTATGAACTATGAAGCCTTTGAATAATGATGTGCAATATTGAGAGATCCTCAGGCCTTGGCATATTGTCTTCCGGCTATGAGGATGATGCTTCATACTATGACACCTTTGGACAAAATGACGATATTTCAGCCCATGAGATGCAAAGACATGATGCTTGGTCATAAGCGAAACAAGATAGAGCTTAGTCTTGTGTAAGATTGGGGGTAGAGCTTAGCCCCGAGAAAAATAGAAAATAGTGCTAGATTTCAAGTAGCATAGCATTTGATATTATGCAAGGAAAGACAATGCTTAGCCTTATGCAGTTGAGGAGGCATGGCTTAGCCTCATGCAGAATGGGAGACAATGCTTAGTCTTATGCAAAATGGGAGACAGTGCTTAGTCTCATGCAAGAAAAGGAGACAGTGCTTAGTCTCATGTAAGGAAAGGCAATGCTTAGCCTTATGCAATTAAGGAGGCAGGGCACATCATGCAAGGAAGGGAGACAATGCTTAGTCTCATGCAAAATGGGAGACAATGCTTAGTCTCATGCAATATGGGAGACATTGCTTAGTATCATGCAAGGAAAGGCAATGCTTAGCCTTATTCAATTAGGGAGAATGCTTATCCTCATGCAAGGAAGGGAGACAATTCTTAGTCTCATGCAAAATGGGAGACAATGCTTAGTCTCATGCAAGGAAAGGAGACAGTGCTTAGTCTCATGCAAAATGGGAGATAATGCTTAGTCTCATGTAAGGAAAGGCAATGCTTAGCCTTATGCAATTAGGGAGGCAATGCTTAGCCTCATGCAAGGAAGAGATAATGAGTGATAGCAGAGAATTTCTTAGCTGGAGATATATTTGCGTTTGGCAGCTTTGTCACAGAGAACATAGTGATTTTGATGTGTGTGCGTATTCCTTGTTCCTGATTCCAAAGAAAAATCGTGAGTTTTGTAGGGAAGGTTGGTTCGTGCCTTCGCTTGCTTTCTTTGCTTTGCTTTTGCCCTGTATCGAGATCCTATTCAAGTTATCCTGGGTAGCATATAAAAATAAAGTTTTCGAGGAAAATAGGCGTGCATTTGGTGAACGTAGTTGTTTAAAAACATAGTAGTATGCAATATCAAGTAAATTAGATGAACCAATGACTATGACACTTTAAGAGACATTGTGACTTCCTTGCATTAGAATTTTGAGGGTCCTCCTAAAAATTCTGGCGCAGTATAATAGACGATTCTTTGACCATTCTACATATGACAAAGTTGGCTATACTTGCTTTGAAATTTTGAGGGTCCTCAAAATTCTGTCCCAGTTTCTGACCATGGGGAAAATGAAGATTTTATTGAGTTGTGACCGAACCCACAGGGATTCCTACATATCCCCTCTTAAGCGGGAATCAGGTCAAGCGTAGTTCAGTTACATCAGATGAAGAAATGCAAATAATCTAAACGTAATATCTTTTGACTGCATCTGAGTTGATAGGTTTTGGAAAAATTTATCCGTCCATCTCTGCACGTATGAGCGCTCCATCCGTTAGTACTCTGTAAACTATGTAGGCCCTTGCCAATTGGGTGAAAATTTCCCTTTGGCTTCATCTTGATACGGGATGATCCGCTTCAGCACCAACTGCCCCGGTGTGAACTGTCTTGGTCTGACCCTTTTGTTGAAAGCTCTAGACATTATGTTTTGATAAAGTTGACCATGGAATACTGCATTCATTCTTTTCTTGTCAATGAGAGCTAATTGTTCGTAGAGACTTCTTATCCCTTTTTTATCACTGAGTTCAACTTCTTGTATGATTCTTAAAGAAGGAATTTTTACTTTGGCGGGAATTATAGCTTCAGTACTGTAGACCAACAAGTAGGGAGTTTCCCTTTGACGTGCGGACTGTGGTATGATACCCTGATAAGGCAAATGGTAATTTCTCGTGCCATTTCTTGTTGTTGTCTACCATCTTTCTCATTATTTTCTTGATATTCTTGTTTGCGGGCTCCACAACTCCATTCATTTGAGGCCAATATGTTGTGGAATTCTTATGCTTGATTTTGAATGTTTCACACATAGATTTCATTAAGTTACTATTGAGGTTGGCGGCATTGTTTGTGATGATGGTTCTGGCACCCCGAGTCGGCATACAATACGATCCCTGACAAAATCTGCGATGGCTTTCTTGGTTACGGCCGTGTAAGATGCAACCTCGACCCATCTTGTGAAGTAGTCTATGGACACTAAGATAAACATGTGCCCATTTGAAGTTGCGGGTTCGATCAGATCGATGCCATCCATTCCCCAAGCGGCAAAAGGCCAAGGTGCACTTGTTGCATTGAGTTCATTCGGTGGCACCCGTATCATATCTGCATGTATTTGACACTGATGACTTCTGAACATACCTGATGCAGTCTATTTCCATGGTCATACAAAAATATCCTGCTCTCAGTATCTTCTTGTCTAAAATGAAATCGTTCACGTGTGGTCTGCAAGATCCGGCATGTATATCTTCGAGCAGTTTGAAAGCTTCCTGATGCGAGACTAAATTGCATAGTTTAACATGTGATATACCATACATTTTATGCGCATTAATGATAAAATTACACTTGTTATGTGCTTAATGGAGTTTATTTCATGTGTAGGTGAAGTGGAGATGGAAACGGAGCTAAAAGAATGCAAATACGTCGAAAGATACGCGAAAGGAGACAACCGGGCGATAGCCGGGCGACAGAACCAAACACACTGACCCTACCTGGTGTTAGCCAGGCGTTTGGGCTGAAACGCCAGCCCTACCCTGGCGTTAGCCAGGCGTTTTGGTCCAAACGCCAGGGTCCCCAGTCGGCCAGAAATCGAGTTTTGACGGGTTTAAGTGTTTTCTAATTGAAATAGAAGTACCTACACGGTTAGGGTTCACCCTAAACCTATAAATAGACTCCTAAAACACAACTACAAGGGGGGATTCACAGAGATACATAGAGATTCGAGATTAGAGTGGATCCAAGGCAAAACATCACTTTGTACATATTTTCTTCATTACTTTGTAGTTTAATTATGCAAGTTATTTTAGATTTGATTCTTTTGAACATGTTTAGCTAATTTTTGGTAGAACCCGTTGGGGAATAAACTTATTGTGATATTAATATAGCTTTGATTGGTTGATTAAACTCTATTTGTTCAACTACGTTCTTGTTGTAGTTGATTGAAGGGCCCTCAATTAGCTGTGCCTATTTATTATGTATCTACTTGAGAGAGAGTGCATATTTAGGTAATTGTTTGAACAACACCACTCCCAGAGTATAGACGAAAGTCATAACCGAGGGTTTAGAGGTTGGATTAGAGATAACGATACTTCGGGTGCAATCTAAGTGAACTGTAATGCAATCTAGCTAGCGTAACTTGAGAGAGTGCGTCTAGTAAATTATCATAATTACTTGAGAGAGATTTATGGTAGATAGAGTGTTCATGATTGATAGAGATAACAAATCAAGCTATACGAAGTATCCGAGAAGTAAGTTCACCAGCGGGGGAAACTATAAGNAGTATTAGTAATTTAAATAACATCAGGTGACAGCTGAGTAGTATTTTAACAGCTTGCTTGATACGTCAATTCCCTGTGGGATCGACTCTGGGCATAATACCCCAGGATTATATTTGCAACGCCCGCTTAGTCTTCTACAAGACATAGTTGAGCGTGATCAAATTTTGGCGCCGTTTACGGGGAATGAACGGTATTATCAAGTGTAGTTGTAATTGTACATATTATTATTAGGTTTTAAGTTTGAATTTT
>MDKI01126232.1:0-12891 GCA_005239505.1 Nicotiana paniculata | reverse complement strand
CTCGATCAATTTATACAACTATTATATAAGAAAAAAACACATAAGTTACAGAACTAAAAAACATAAACAAAAAAAACATCGAGTGATTAGATTAACTTACACTTTCATTATGGAAGTATCTTTTACACAGAGAATCATATTATGGAGATTTCATGTCTGAATAACATAACATCCGAGGATATCCACATTCTCGAAAGTTAAGAAATTATTTTTCTTAGAAAATTGGCAAAGCTTCCATAATCCAAACACAAAAAGCAAAAGGAAAGCCAAGTAGAGTGTAGCTATCCTTGTCTTTATCTTTCTCTTTCTCTTTCTCATTCTCATTGGGCTTCAAACAACTCTTCAATGATTTTAATAATGTTTCATAACATAGAGAGCCCTAGTTGAATGAAGAGCAAAGTAGATAGTCATCTACAATTTTCATTAACTTCTCAGATACGTTCCTACTCATCCGCTTACCCAACAAAACAGATTCAACAAAATATATTGTTGCTAATTTCACAGCATCATCATCGCTGCCTTCAAATGACAAATCTGTACAATCTGGTTGGCTACAAATAAAATCATACAAATCACCTAACTCAATACGATCCGTTCCAGGGAAATAGACTTTCAAAAGCCTATTCTCTTTTTCATCCAAACCTTTAATATCCACTGTAGATGAACAGTTCAAACCAGTGATTATATTAAATGCTTCCCGTGTAAACTTAAGTTGATGGTAAAAATCGTTGAACGTCATCGAATTAGCGTCATTATTTATAATTTCAGAAAGTAATAGACAATGAATAAGTTTACCAGAAAATTTCACACTTTTTAACTTGAAAAAGTTCCCGAAAATACCATCCCTTAATTTCTTCCACTGCCGGTTTGACAAAAAACTTTTTATCGTTTCCTTATATTGTAGATCTCCTTTCCAGTAGCTCATGAGGTTTCGCCAAACATTAAACTCGAACACACGATCTCCTTCCATTATAACACTACAAAGAAGGAAAAAGAACATAAAACATTAAACTAGAACACACGATCTCCTTCCATTATAACACTACAAAGAAGGAAAAAGAACATAAAAGATTTGAACAAGCAGTCTTTAACTTCAAGTTTCAAGTTTAAAAGTTAAGGACCAACAGTCCTTAACTTCAAGTTTCAAGTTCAAAAGTTAAGGGCAAGCAGTCCTTAACTTCAAGTTTCAAGTTCAAAAGTTATAGGTCCTGAACTTCAAGTTTCAAGTTTAAAAGTTAAGGACCAACAGTCCTTAACTTCAAGTTTCAAGTTCAGAAGTTAAGGACAATAAGTCCTTAACTTATAGTTTCAAGTTAAAAAGTTAAGGACAATAGGTCCTTAACTTATAATTTTCATTCCTTAACTTAAAAGTTCAAGTTAAAAAGTTAAAGACAATAGGTCCTTAACTTATAATTTTCAGTCCTTAACTTTGACATCCAAGTCTTTCGTCCTTAACTTTTATGAACACATTTAACTAAAAATTCATAAACACAGATAGTTTATGAATTCGAATGACTATTTTCATAAAATATCCTTACATAATCAAATATATTGATTGAACCACAAACAAAAAAACTACTGAATAACATTATCACAAAAATCCGATCCTTATTCGACACTAAAATCAACTTATAATCGTTACTTTCGAAATTTCAAACATACTTCATGCAACACACAACATTGATCTCGATTAAACATATACAAAAACAAAAAAGTAAATAAATCAAATAAAACAACTGCAACTGGTTCGAGTTCGATAAATTACGAGTTCAATCGTACAGAGAAGATGACGAAGGAAAGATCAACTGAAAGTGATTTGAATGCAAAGATGGTAAAGAGCTCTGAAAAGTTTGCCTCGCAATTTTCCCTCTTTTTGAATAAAACAAGGGTTTTAACATATAAGAAGAAACAAAGGGCAAAACAGTCTTTTCAAATCAATTTTAATAGAGTAGTGGTTATTTTTGCTCAGCATTAGAAATGTTGGATAAAAAATAAACACCACCTTTATTAGTGGCTACCACACGCAAATTTTACTCTAATAATTCTTTAAATACAGGTCCATCAACAAGCAAAGACTCCACCACTCAATCTACACCTGAATGGAAAACTGTCTTCCCAACAAGGAACATTCCTAAGATTGAAAGCTCACATGTAGCACCTAATCAACGGCGGACCACAGTCCAAAGACAAGCTACAAAGCCGGCGAGTTCACCACAACCAACACCAACGCAACCAGGTATGTCTTCAAATTCTCCATCCTTAATGGACACCACTTTCACGTCACCACCACCTCCCACATCATCCAATCACAAATGTCCCCCCCCCCCCCCCCCCCCACAGTAGCCCAGCTCCCCAAAGCCCAGAACCCTACTCCTTAGTCAATCATGAAATGATTTCTTCCACTACTCAACCCCAGCCAGTCGTATCCCTATATAACCCAACCTAGATATACACAACTATACATCACACTCAAGCCCACGTCTGAAGCCCAATCAACCCCACCTAGCTTCTCACGCCACACCATCACCGCCCCTATACCCAAATCCTTTAATTACACAATCTTCATTACCATCATTACACCATAATTCCCACACGCAAAACACAAACCCTCCTTCTTCAAATCTCTCCCACAGTACCCATGCAAAGACATCACACCCCCATATATCCTCTAAGAACAAACAACCAATGTCCAACTTTTCTGCCATTCAGGCCACTCAATCTCCATTACCTCGCACCCTCAATAATGCCACATCAAACAACTCCTCCTCCACCACTGACTTATCCGGTGATATACACCTCTCAAACACCAAATCCTTACTATCCACCACAATCATGGTTGGAACTAGGCTCCAGAACCATGCATTAACGTTCACCATGCTTGTGAACAATGAAGAGGTAATAATACGCCTCCAAAACCCTCTAAACCTGGACCAGATAGTTACCGAGGGCATAACAACTACCATGAACCTCTATGGCCAGTTTCAATGGTCCATCTCTTAGACACCCCAGCTCCAAAAGTGGGGGATGCCATTCATGGGGAATTACATGGGCCAAACCTCCACCAACCCACACATTCCAACATATGCCAACCTACCTTTCTACCCTCCCACACCTTCTACTATCCCATGGATACACGACACACTACCACTACCTACTCCATATCCCCCAATGTCTCCAATGAGCCCTTTCGACAGCCTAACCCCAACACCCAACACCCAGCTCCATGATCCCTCAACCACCAACCCCAGAAGAACAAGAAATTCTCACACCTCAAGAAATCGCATCAGTAATGGCAGAGATGAGGGAAACAAGAACGGAGTCGGTATGGTTAGGGGGCTGCCATATCACCGTCCTAAAGGAGAAATACGACAAAAAAATCCTACTCAACTGCCCACTAGAGGTGATGAAATGCCTGATCAAGTTACGTCCAACGACGAATCTAGAAGCGGGGAAGTTTGCGGTGGTCATCACTCCGACCCTGAGGGAGAACATGCAACCGCAAAACTAGGAGAATCAACCACTGGACTCACTGGACATAGTGGTGCAAGTTCCACAGCCACCCCCACCACGTACTAATTCCATGAATTTCGTTATTTGGAATTGTTGGGGTGCTCAGTCTCCTGACTTTAGGAGAAATTTTAGGTCCATGTTAAATTACTATAGACCACCTCTAGTGGTGCTGCTTCAAGCACACTACAGGATCATACAATCCTAAGGGACGACTTTGATTTCTCCAATTTGTCACAAGCATCTGCTGAGGGACAAGTGGGAGGAATAGTCATACTTTGGAATGCTTCAATAGTCACCGTTATTGAAGTTGTTGTTACCAACCAAAAAATCTATTGCATGGTCCAGGTATGTCACTATAGAACACTCCTTTATGTTATCAGCAATTTATTCAAGTCCGGTCTTACGTATATAGAAATCACTCAAGCCATTTTTTCTTTCAATCCTCACAAATCACCAGGACCTGATGGCCTTCACCCCCTCTTTTTCCATCAATTCTGGCCTACCTTAAAACATTCAGTTATTCCCTTAAAAATATTTTTTCACAGGACAAATCCCTCCATCCATGAATCAAACCTTTGTCTGTTTGATACCAAAAATGCTAAGCCCATCCAATCCAGCTTATTTTCGGCCCATAGGTTTATGTAACACTGTTTACAAGGCCATCACAAAAATCATAGTTAATCGTATAAAACATTTTCTCAATTACTTAATTCATCCATCATAAGCTGCCTTCCTAAAAATCATAGAGCTTCTGACAACGCAAGTATAGTATAAGAAATACTATACAATTTCAGAACTTCTAAATCAAAGTGCTCAAATATGCTTCTTAAAATCGAAATTGAAAAAGCTTTTGACAGGTTAAAATGGGATTTCATACGTAGAACTCTAATCTATTTCAAATTTTCACAACCCATCATCACTTTAATCATGTCCTGCATATCCACATCTACCACTTCAATCCTTTTTAATGGTACCTCGACCTCCTTCACCTCACCCACCAGAGGCATTAGACAAGGAGATCCATTGTGGCCTTATCTCTTCATACTTTGCATGGAACTATTTTCACGAGGTATTAATATTGCAGTATACCACAATCTATGATTTCCAATCACCCTACATAGGAAATCTCCTCCCATCTCTCACCTATTCTTTGCCGATGACATAATTTTGACATAAGAAAATTACTACTAATAGTTGTCACACAATTATTGATCATCTCAACTGCTTTACCAAATTATCAGGTCAAAATATTAATTTTGCTAAGTCAAAAATTTTCTTTTCAAAAAATTGCTCAACAACCAACAAATCATTTATCTTAAACTCCTTTAATATGGTAGAAGGGACGTATTTCGACAAATATTTAGGGTTTTCCCTTTTTACATCAAAACCTACGAAAAGAGACTTCCAATATATTTTAGATAATTTTAAAAATACACTTGCAGGCTGGAAAATAAATCATCTAACTATGGCAGGGAGAGCAACTCTCATTAAATCTACCATAAACTCCATACTCAATCACTTGATGCAAATCATCAAACTACCAAACTATGTGATTAATAGAATAGAACAATACCAAAAAAAGAAAATTTATGGGGCACCACCGCTCAGAAAAAACATATGCACATGATTAAATGGGATGTCATCACGATGCCCAAATCACAAGGAGGCCTACATATACAACAACTTAAGGCCAAAAATCTACCACTACTAGCGAGTACAACGTGGAGATTATTCCACAACTAAAAGGCCCAATGGGCATCCCTTCTCCTATCCAAATATGGTCAAGCTTCCACATCAAACCCCAAAACTTCCATAATTTGGAAAAATATAGTTACGGGGTGGAACGTATATTAAAAGGGGTTAGTATGGCAGGTCACATAAGGAACTCATATTAACTTTTGGCAGGACAATTGGATAGCTCCTAGCCTTAATGTTTGTTGTCTCATACATGGGCCATTATACAGAACATGACCAAAATCTCGTTGTAGCACAAACACTCAACATCATAGAAAATTCTAACCCGCCCATGT
Source organism: Nicotiana paniculata (assembly GCA_005239505.1). NCBI lineage: Eukaryota > Viridiplantae > Streptophyta > Magnoliopsida > Solanales > Solanaceae > Nicotiana > Nicotiana paniculata. The sequence continues at coordinate 7,351 of MDKI01126232.1, read as the reverse complement.
CCATAAATTTGCCCACATCAATACTACAAAGAATAACGCAATACTATATACCTGCTTACTCAATTCTCCCTGATTGCATCATCTGGGACATACATTATCGGGTGTCTTCTCAGTTAATTCTTGCTACAAAATGATAACAAAATCAAACGACTTACCCAATCACCACGGTTGGATATGGCAACTGTATACGTTACCAAAAATTAAAACTTTTTTATGGCTGCTAAGTCATGAAAGACTATCCACACAACATTACTTAAATAGGCTAGGAATCACTCCTTGCAATATTTGAACTATATGTCAGTAAGAAGTAGAAACCTTAATGTTTGTTACGGGGTGGAACGTATATTAAAAGGGGTTAGTATGGCAGGTCACATAAGGAACTCATATTAACTTTTGGCAGGACAATTGGATAGCTCCTAGCCTTAATGTTTGTTGTCTCATACATGGTCCATTATACAGAACAAGACCAAAATCTCGTTGTAGCACAAGCACTCAACATCATAGGAAATTCTAACCCGCCCATGTCCATAAATTTGCCCACATCAATACTCCAAAGAAATAATGCAATACTATATACCTTCTTACTCAATTCTCCCTGATTGCATCATCTAGGACATAAATTATCGGGTGTCTTCTAAGTTAATCTTGCTACAAAATGATAACAAAATCAAACGACTTACCCAATCACCACGGTTGGATATGGCAACTTTATACGTTACCAAAAATTAAAAATTTTTTATAAGACTACCCACAGAATATTATTTGAATAGGCTAGGAATCACTCCTTGCAATATTTGAACTATATGTCAGTAAGAAGTAGAAAACATTCCCCACATTTTCTTTAAATGTGCCATCGCTCAACATTGTTGGTTACAACTACAACTAGGACCTTTGATCCAAAAAATACCTTATAATAATGCACCAAATCATGTTTGGATTAAGAAGCTAATTATGCTAGATAAACACAAGTTCTATAAATCCCTACCCCATTAATCCCTAATTCCCTTTATACTTTGGCATTTATGGAAAATTCGAAACCACATCTGTTTTGACAATGTTAAAAAAACCTCTCTACCCTCAATTATTTTCAATCAAGCGGCTGAATTTTACTATCTAACAAATTTGACTAAGGTCAAGACCTCCCAAATTCCACTAAAACTCAAATGGGAACCCCTACCAAAATTCATTTTTAAGCTTAGCACGGACGGGGCTATAAAACACCCCCTATACACGTGCAGGTTTTGGTGGAATTATCATAGACGACAAAGGAAATTGGGTAATGGGATTCGCAGGTAATATAGAAATCACAGTTAACTTCAAAGCCAATACAGTGGAACACATTAAGAAGTGGGTCTTTTGCTTGGATTGCAACTAACCTTAGCTTATAACCTTACCCCATTGGAAATTAATTTGGATGCTAAGCAGGTTATTGCAAACCTACGTACCACCTCCACAAACTTCTTACATATACTAAATGATTGTAGGTTCCTGATCCACCAATTGGATGATCCACTACTACAACATGCTTACAGGGAGCAAAACACCATTGCTGACCAACTGTCTCATTTTGGCATGGAACTAACAGGACCAACATCACTTTTTGGGAGCAAGCTCCACCTTTTGTTATGGCAAACCTGGAAGCTGATACACTGGGGTTTCAATGCAGATGATATATTAGTAATAGTTTTTTACCAGCATCTTATGACAACTCTTTTTGTCAACCATGCAATAAATCTTCGTCTAGTCGGACTATCTGTAATAGTAGATCACTACGGTTAGACAATAGTAACGTCCCAGGGATAGCCAATACTAATAGTTTGTACTTTTGTAATTCTGCACCATCCATGCAGCACCATGTAATGCATCTTAATTAATAATAAAAGTAGTCTTTTAAACCCAAAAAAAAGTAATACGGTTAATACCCAAGCTTTAGAAAATGAAAAAAAATCTAATTTGGGTTTTTGCTACTCACAGGTCAATTTGGACTAAAAGTTGGAGTTGACTTGGGCTAAGAAAAATGAATGGATTTAGTTGGGTTGTGCATCACAAACTCAACCCATCATTAATATATCTCATGCTCTACCCATTAAAATCTGGGCGGATGGCCTTGGGCTGTTTTTGCCACCCCTATTTGTGAATATATAAAAGGAAATTTTACCTCCTATAGCAAAGGTATACACCCTATTTATTATAAACCAAAATTATTTCGTAACGATCCGACCGATCCTTTTGTCCTCTAGTTTGAGGCTATGAGTAGTTTCACTTTAGGTATTATGACTTGTACGCATGGTCGGAATTTAAATTCGGGAAGTTCAGAGTGGATTTGGAAAGAGAATTCTTATTTCGGAAGCTTTAAGTTGGAAGAATCTGACTAAGGGTTGATTTTGAGTAAACAACCTCAGAATCAGATCTGAAGGTTCTAACAGGGTCGTATAATAATTTTGGGCTTGGGCGCATATTCAGATCGGTTGTTGGATGACTTGAGAGCATTTCGGCGCCTATTGTGGAAGTTAGCATTTTGGAAAAATTTTATAAATTTGGGTTGAATTGAATTTAAAGGTTATCGATGTCCATTTGGGATTCTTAGTCTGGGAATAGCTTCGTATGGTGATTCTGGTATTGGGAGCATGTCCGGAAGTGAATTTGGACGTCCGTAGGTCATTTTGGGGTCATTTGGCGAAAGTTAGAAATTCGAAGGGTTTGAGAAGTTCAACCGGAAATGGACTTTTTACATCGGGGTTGGATTCCAATTCCGAAAGTTGGAATAGGTACATAATGTCAAATGTGACTTGTGTGCAAAATTTGAGGTCAATCGGACGTGATCTGATAGGTTTTGGCATCGAATGTAGATGTTGGAAGTTCAAAAGATTATTAATCTTGAATTAGGGTGCGATTCATGGTTTCAGCGTTTTTTGATGTGATTTGAATGCTCGTCTAAGTTCGTAATATGTTTTGGGACATATTGGTATATTTGGTTAAGGTTTCGGGGGCCCCGGGTGGGTTCCGCATGGTTAACAGATCAATTTTGAAGTTTGATGATTTGCTGAAAACTGTTCTCTTCTGGTGTAATCGCATCTGCGGAGTGGGAACCGCAGACACGAGCTCGCAGAAGACAGAGAGAAGGCCGTAGAAGCGGGCAAGTCCAGGAGGGGCAGGGGTTGTAGGTGCGAAGAATTTCCCGCACTTGCGGAGCCGCAGAGCGCATGAGGACCGCAGGAGTGGAAGCGCAAATGCGCTTGATGGGGCGCAGATGCGGTAACTGCTGGGCCAAGCTGGTGCCGCACCTATAATGGGATTTCCGCAGGATCGGCTATTGAACCGCATGTGCGAAAGTCGGGCTTTAAAATGAAGGTTGGCTCATTTTCACCTTATTTCCTCCATGGGAGCCGGTCTTGAAGCGATTTTGGAGCTCCATCTTCACCATCTATGTCAAGGTAAGTGATTCCCACCTATTGCAAGTTAAATACTTGGTTTATATATGGATTTAGACATGAATTGTAGAAATTTGGGATTTTAAGTGGAAAACCTAGAATTGAAAATTTTGGATTTTTGAACACAAATTTGGGCATGAAATTGAGAACAAATTATATATTTGAGTTAGTAATGTTATGGGTAAAGTTTATCTTCGAAATTTTTTGGAATCCGGGCACGTGGTTCTGAGGGTGATTTTTAGACTTTTCAAATAGAGTTGGAATTTGTTATAAATGGGATTATAAGGAGTATTAGTGTATATATTCATGGATTTGCACATTTATTGACTAGCTTTGGAGCTGCCTATCGGTTCGAGTTGCTAAAAAGGTGTTGTAGCCGGTTTTGGGACTTCAGAGTAAGGTAAATCTGTTTTCTAACCTTGTAAGAGGGAATAAAACCCATAGGTGAATCAAGTTAATATTTGTTGTTATTTGTGGGGGCTACTGATCACGCCCAACTATGCCTTATAAAAATGACTAAACGATCGTTGTCAATATAATCTGGATATTAAGTCATGAGACGAATCTCACAGGGAATTAACCTACCAATTACAAGTATCAAACTCACTCAATTTCACGTAATCAACTTCCAAAATATTTTAGATAACAATTGGTTGTTTTTCTACTAACTATTACTTAATGAACTATACTAACTAAGAGCTAACTAAGAATGGTTTGTAAACAATAATGAGAAGGATCTAAGGTTATGATTTCCCCTATTAATGGAATCCCTTCCTGCTATATTTCATATAAATTTGCCTAATCTTCTTTATCGACCATGAGCACTCTTCCTATCGTAAATCTCTCCCGAGTAATTACGACAATTTACTAGACATACTCTCCCGAGTTACGCTAGCTGGCTTTAATTACATCTCACTTAGATGACACCCAAGGTTTCGTTATCCCTAATCACACCTTTAAACCCTTGGTTATTGATTCGTCACATACGTTGGGAGTGATGTTGTTGAACAACTACCTAAATATGCACTCTATCCCTAGTAATACATAGTAAATAGGCACAGATAATTGAGGATCCTTTCAATTAACTACAACAAGAATGTAGTTGAACAAATAGAGATTAAATTTTGGCAAATCTATATTAACATAGCAAGAATTTCATCCTTCAATAGGTTCCATCAAAACCCTAGATTAAATGTTTAGCTACGCATAATCGTTTTTCACAACCATAACAGTAGAATTCATCATGAATGATCAAAACAAGAGGAAGAAAGCTAAAACTCTATGCCGAATCTTCCGCCTTGCCTCTTGCCTCTTCTTGCCTTTAACAATCCTTTGAAAACCTTGATAACTCCTTTTGGGCGAGCTGGGCTTTTATTATAGGTTAAGGGGGATTTCCCCAGAACTTACGAAATTACCCCTGAAAATAATGTTCCTCGGAGTGACGAGCGCGACCGCGCATGGACCGCGCATATCGCTTTCCATTCTGCCTGGCGACCACTGCTTGAGCGCGCCCCCGCTTGGCCTGCGCTCATGAAGTCAGCTGTTTTTTCTTTTTTTTTCCTTCTTTTTTCACGCGCATTCACCTCCTATTGGCTTTCCTTTCTCCAAATTAGCTTCAAATACTGTCCTATGTCCTCATAATTAAGACTTACTCCTGCAAAGCACATAATTCATAATTAGAGCCATTTTTTTGTCATTTAACCTTCATATAACAATGAAGCATAGCCAAGTTGGTGCGTAAATGGTTGCTAAACTACATGAATATAGCCTATTATCAACACCCCACACTTAAATCATTGCTCGTCCCCGAGAAATCAACCATACTCTATAGAGGTTCCTTCGCTAAGAAACTTCCCTAACGTATCACATCAAGAACATACCACAAGAATTGAGTCCAGTAGTGTAACATATATGCCTCAAGAGTTGACTCTCACGTGCCGTGCAATATTCCTAACTTACTCACTTTACTCTATACAGAGGTCAAGATGTACCTTTCCTTCATGAATCAAGTGCCTTCACATTGCAAATGAGAGTATGTTGACCCAAGTCAATGCATGGTTTTGAAGATAGACAAATGCCTGCCCAGTTGAACCAGGTCCATCAGGGCAAACATCTCGAACGAACCAATTGGCACAAGAACCTTACATGCAAAGGAGATAAACATGATATGTGAATTATCCATGAACTAAGAGGTTGTCTCCTAATGCGAAAAAGAGGTTAGAGTTCGAGTTCAGCAAGGATAGAAACAAAGGAAGGAAGTTGAGATAAACACAAACTCTTCCACCAAGGAAGAGTTGAATTAGAACTAAACAAGAACATCTCAACTTCTGGCGCTATATAATGTTGAAGTATTCCTACTGAATAATTATTCGCACAAAGACAGAACTGAAAGCAAAATTACCAAAGAAATTTTGCAAGCAGAATCCTTATGCGACACAAAGGCTACTGACCAGCTAGAAGAACCAGTTCCATCTGTTTGTCTTTGAGTCTAGTTGGTTGTAGTAGGTGATTTAATATTGTATCTTTCAGCTTTATTAGAAGCAATTGTAATAGGTACACACTGTTCAAGTTAGAGTTAACTTGAAGCTTGTCGATTCGCTAGAGGCTAGTTTGCTACAAAGGGATTAGAGTTAGTCCTAGGTTTACAAAAGAGTTTATTTTGTAAATGCTGTTTGGCTCAGATTTGTAGTGAAGTGTTTGGGAAAATCCTACTGAGGATTAAGTCGTGGTTTTTTCACCTTTTGAGCCAGGTGTTTTCCACGTAAAAATCTCTGTGTTTTTACTTTATTGCATTTATTATTCTGCATTAGTAGAAGTTGGAACACCAAGAAGAACCAGGTTCTTCTATTGAGACAGTACTCAAAAATTTGACACCACACAAATCACCTCCCCCTCTTGTGTGGTATTGAAGTATAAAACATCAATTGGTATCAGAGCAGGTTATCCTTGAAACTGCTAACACCTTGGAAAAGATCAAAATGAGTGCACCACCTGGAAACTGGGAGGGTCAATCAACTACGAGGCTACCACTCAATGGCCAGTATTACTCTTGGTGGAAGAACAGGATGAAGGACCACCTTATTGGAGAAGACTATGAACTCTGGGACATAGTCATTGATGGTCCTCTAGCTATCATGAAGAAGACTGCTGAAGGTGTAGATGTACCAAAGACTAGAGCTGACTGCACTGCTGAGTATCTGAAGAAATGGGAGAAGAATGCAAAGGCCAAGAAGTATCTAGTGTGTGGACTAGGTCCACACGAGTATAGCATAATCCAAAGCTGCACCACTGCCAAAGAAATCTGGGATACCTTGCAAGTAGCCCATGAAGGAACACCTTAGGTAAAAAGATCAAGAGGTACTCTTCTACACTCACAGTACGAAAACTTCACTATGAAAGAAGGAGAGACAATCCAAGATATGTACAAAAGGTTCACAACTTTGACAAATGAACTTAAGTCTCTTGGTAGAGTCATTCTTGAAGAGGACAGGGTAGAGAAGATCCTGACAAGGGTCTTACCAATCTCCTGGGAAAGTAAAATCACTGTTATCCAGGAATCCAAAAATATGGCAACCCCAGATTGGATGAACTAATTGGAAACCTTACTACCTATGAACTTAGAAGGCAGACAATGAAGATAATGGTCCAAAGAAGGAGCGGAGTCTAGCACTGAGAATCACTGAGGGAGCAGATCTCGAGGAAGATGAGATGGCCATGATTACCAAAGAATTCAGAAACTTTCTAATAAGGAAAAAGGACATCTCTAGAGGAGGAAATTACAACAAAGCAAAAACTCCAGAAAGGCCAACCAACGAGGGATGCTACAAGTGTGGAAAGACTGACTACCTTATCAAGAGTTGTCCTCAGTGGGAAGTGGAATGGAAAAATGAGAGATATGAAAGAAGGAACAGGAAGAAGGA
>ML335199.1:0-17551 GCA_005239505.1 Nicotiana paniculata | reverse complement strand
CAGATTATATTTGCAGCGCCCGTTTAGTCTTTTTATAAGACATAGTTGAGCGTGATCAGTGCCTATCCGTACAGGTTGGTTTATGGGAATGCATGTCAATTTGCTAAATATGGATATGGAATCAGCTGGTGAGAAGAAATTGCTGCAACTCAATGAGCTTGATGAGTTTCCACTGCACGCATATGAAAATGCCAAATTATATAAAGAAAAGACGAAGAAGTGGCATGACAGGCACATCAAACATCCCGAGTTCGAACCAGGTCAGGAAGTTCTCTTGTTCAATTCAAGGTTGAAGCTTTTCCCTGGAAAACTTAAGTCTCGTTGGGCAGGTCCTTTTGTTGTGGTAAGTGTGAGGCCTCATGGGGCGGTAGAGCTGCGTGATATGAGTTCAACTGATACATTCTTAGTAAATGGCCAGAGGATAAAGTATTATTGGGGTGGTGATATTGCACGTCACAAGACCTCGGTGGACTTGGCCTATGCTTAAAAATGTGTTGAGTCGTGCCGCGATGTTAAATCAGACGCTTATTGGGAGGCAACCTAATTTTTACTGTTTTCGTAGCTTAGTTTTTTGTTTTTTTTAAGTAGAGTAGATTAAAATTGTTGTTTTGTTTGTAGTTGTATAAAATATTAGGTGGAAATGGTGTAGTGTGTATGTAATTTATGTATTGAGTGTTAGGGTAGTTTATAAAAAAAAAAAAATCTGCAAAGTCAGCGCCCAGCCCAGCACCTCACGCTGGCTGGGGTGTAATTTACAGAATGTCCAAGTAGTTCAGCGCCAGCCCCGACGTGGGGCGCTGGGTTAGGCGGTCAGGTAAGCTTTTTTTTTTTAATTTTTTTCGTTTTCTTTATTAATTTAAAATACCCATACCCAACTAACCCAACCACATACCCATATACACACTCACCATAACCCATACCCAACTACCCAAAACCCATTCCAATTAAATTAGAATTTCTAAAAAAAAAACAAAACCCCACCCCACACCAAACGCCTACTGCCCGTTGTTCTTCTTCCTCAAAACAATTTCTCTCTCTCTCTCTCTCTCTCTCTCTCTCTCTTTTCAATCTATCTCTCTCAAATTCTTTCATCTCTCTTGCTCAATCTAATCTCAAGACTAAAAGGTATGCCCCTCTTATTCTCTCTTCTTGTATTTTACAATATTTTTAGTATAATTTGATCTATACCTCCCACATAACCCTAAAATCCCATAGGTTTCTTTGATATATATTGTTGATTATGTTAGCCTTAATATGCACGAAAATTTGGTGCCTAAATTGATTGTGAATGTGTGTTGAAGTAGTAAACTATAATTCCCTCTACTTCATATAAATTTGGAAGGGCCACCTTGTTCCACCATTGTTGAAATTAAAGAGAAAAATTGATGCCCACAAGGTGCTTGTTAAAATGCTTAAGAGAGTAAATATGCACACCGGTGAAGTCTAAGTAGCTTAGTGTATTCATACATGAGTTTGGAAAAAGTGTGGGGGTTCTTGGGGAGTATTGTAGCTTGTTGTAATCTCTTGTAAGTAGTAATTAGTGTACTAAATTAGTGTAGTAATGTAGAGTTTTTCTTTGTTATGCTTGCACTATAATTAAGTACATCCATGGAAATTAATTGAATTGTATGGCATAGGGAAGTCTGAGTACCTATATCCTAGTGATGACATATTGGTGCAAGATGAATCAATATCATGATTTAATTATACATAGCCTTTGGTTTTAAGTGTGGTGTCATCTTGCCTTTCACGATGACTTTAGGTGAAATTTTTTGATTCATTCTCATATTTGTGTTTATCATGTGTAGGTTGCTATGGCTCGTGATGGAACAGCTAAAGGAAAAAGGGGTGGGAAGTCCTCCTCTACTGCTCCCCCTCAAAAGAAACGCAAGCAAGGAGAGAACTCCTCCCAACAAGACAAAGAAAAGCAAATTGCAAGTGAGTCAACGAGGCCACCACGACTTCAAGTGGAACTAGTTAGGGAAGATGCCATCAAATGGCATGATACCTTTGTGCCATATGTAATATATGTGTCAGACATGGGGATAAATGTGAAGGATTTGGAATGCAACTTCCCCGACGTGCTTGCTAGGTTGATTGAAAAGAAGATGAATAAATTCCTTGAATGTCTGGGCCCTGCAAATCTAAGCATGGTGAGAGAATTATATGCCAATTGGAATATGGGGTATGACAAGTCATGGGTCCGAGGAAAGAAAATTCCTATGGATAGGGAAGCCTTGTGTAATTTCTTGGGAGTTTATAGCCTAATTCCTCGGCGGCTACGCAAGTTTGTTAAGAGTCTCAGCTACCAAGCAATATGTCACACACTTTGTGGCGTCGATTCAAATGCAAAATGCACCCGGACTAAAGGGAATTCACACATTGAGATGATCCGTTTCGACTTCAACAAAATGGCCAAGGTTTGGCAAAACTTTGTGCAAGCAAGATTAATGCTCGTTGAACATAATAATGAGTGCACTCGAGCTCGAGTGTGTGTGATATACTTCTTGATGACTGGGCGACCCTTAAATGTGGGTGAGATCATGCTTGGAGATATGTCCAGAACTCGTTTTGGAGGGAGGATCAAGAGATTCTTCTTTGGGAATATTCTGACACAATACTTGTTCTCTTGCAGGGTACCGGAGTACCCTGGCTATGATGATGTGGTGGAGGCATCCACAGCAGTGTTGGATATCACCTCCTTGCTAGAGTCCACGTCCAAGCTCACCCAAGCTTCTAGGAATGAGAGGGATGAAAATTACAACATGTATCTTTACAACACCCTCAATATTATCATGATCAGGCTAGGGGTGTCAGAGGAGGAGCGCCAACACTTGCGGAATGATCTCTCCAGTTCTTCGAAGGAGATGTTGGGTAGAACACCAGGAAGTCCCATTCATCCGTCTGAAGATGAAAACACTCACAAAGGATTAGACGATGAGGACCATGATGATGTTACGGGACCAATGGCCTTGGTGCCCTTAGGTGATGATGATGAGCCCATTACCGCAGCTGGTGGGCACCCTGAGGAGGCAGCATCTGACTAGCAGGGAGTTATTTCTTTCCACCTTACTCTATTTTAAATTTATATGCATCAGAGACTATGCATGGCTTAAGTGTGGGGTGAGAGAATGCTCCTTGTAGTGTAATTGTATATAAAATTTTTTGGCACATAGTGTTATTGTTTTATTTCCTTTATTACCTTTTTAAATTAGTTTAAGATTAACATAGTCTAATTAGCTAAAAAATATAAAAAAAATAAAAATTTAGAAAAAGTTTGGACTTTTCCCGACGATGGATCCACTGGACAATTTTCTTGAGGGATTAAAGCCCGATTAAAATACCAAAAAGATTTTCTTTTATTTTTTTAGGTAGTTACGTAGTATTCCTTGGTTTTTCTTTCGACACCGGTTCTTTTCCAAGGGTGTAGCTAGAACCGGGTATTCTAGTTTAGTTTTTATTTTATTTTTAGGAGTAGGTTAAGGAATAAAATTGAGATTGCTCTGAGGTACCCATTGACATGTTTGATGTTGGCTAGTTAAGCTATGATATGCGCTCTGTCTTCCTACATATATGATTTAAATTGTAATTCCCAAGTAAATTAAGTAGCCTACTCTATGACGCCTTTTTCTCAGTTGAGTGACTTGTATGCCACCTAGTGTATTGATGCTTAAAAATTCTCAACTTGCTATGCTTGCTTGACTTGAGAGTCACACAGAACCGTCTTGAGTGAGTCAAGTGCCATGTGTGTGTAAGGATTGTTAATATTATGTGCTATCATGTGTAGTCTAGAACTTGCCCCCTGTGTTAGTCAACGCAAAATCATTAAGTTGTGCTAGTCTAGGAGATGATGTAGGCGTTTCTTTCTTGATCATGAAGGTGCTTGTCACTAACAAATAAAAAATTTCTGTTACTATAGTCCGTTTCATTGGCAACCACATTACAAGTTGTACTCCTAGTTTGTTCTTAATTCGATATTGTTGAACCTTTACCTCCTAAGGCACTTAGTGGCTAAAAGAAGTAAGTTGATATTATCGGGAAGTTGCTTTTGAGTGGAACCATGGAAAGGATCTTAAGGTGCACTAAAATTTTGAATAAAGTTCACTAGCTTATAAACTCCAAAGCATGGAGTGTGTGAAAGAAAAAAAATGTTGCAAGAAAAAGAAAATAAAAGTTCAAATAATGTAAAAAGATACACATCTCCTAAGCTTTCTCATTTGTGCTAGTGGATCTATAGAGGTGATGGAAAAGAGGGCTATGTTATATATGATGTATGACAAGTGAATGAATTGAGAAGAAGTTGCGCTTGAATTGTGAGTGTAGTGTATTAAAGTGCTTAGGAGGGTTAGTCACTATTCCTAAATATATCCTACTCGTACCTTAGCATACATTACAACCTTGAAGTCCTAATTGATCCTAGATTTGGCTAGCTTAGATTAGTAGAGATGTACACTACGGGCAAGCTTATGGTACTACCACGGGATGCACATGAATTCTTTGTGAGAGTGAGTGAATTTTGTTCAATTGTGTGATGTCCTTAATTTATGTTCAATAACATATTTGAATGTGTGGACTACTTTGATATTCATTCTTTTGCTTGTGGTGAGGGCACTTGGTCTCATGAAGGATTGGTGATGTTGTACACTTTCTTGTGTTGGGTGAGTGTGTGAGTTGGGGATGCGTAGTGGTAACGAGTTGTCTTTTGAGGTAAGGTGGTTGTGGAGAGATTTCTTGAGTTGATTGAAGAATATTGAGTATATTTGGGCTATTTAAAAGCGGGAAGAATGTGAAAATTGTGTGTTCATGCTTAATTGCCAATATCAATTATAGTCAAAAGGTAGGGTGTTTGATTGAATTAATTGTGAAGTCTTCTTTCATAGTGTTAATCATGTTTTGGGGGTGTTAATATAGTTCCATTTCTCGATGACGAGCAAGAGTTTAAGTGTAGGGTGTTGATAATCGGCTTAATGTATGCATATTTTAGTATAAATCGCCTCACATTTTTCTACATTTAAGATGTTTAATATGATAATTTATGCTAAATTGTGGTATTTCTATGTGTAGGAATCATTCGGATGCAATTTGGGACGAAACAGCGCGAAGTGGAGCAAAATCGGAGCAAAAAGGCAAAAGTTGAATTTTGAGGGCCACAGCATGGGGCGCAGTTTTCAGATTGTTAATTTTTTGAGCACCAGGGCCAGCGCCCCACGCTGCCCTGGACGCTCGGGATGTGAAGCTTCCCTATTTCACCTAGGATTCGGGTATTTCGATCCCAAGACACCCCAACTCATATAAAAGCTACCCTAAACCTATTTTGGAGGAGGAGACGTGATTTTTGGAGGATAACAAAAGTACGTAACACTCGGGAGCACGGATTTGAGCAATTCTTCCATCTCCTTTCTAGTATTCATTGATTTTATGTTTGTAAACATTAAGTTTGATGATTGTATGAACATGAGTGGATAAGAACCCTATTGTTCTAGGGTCATGGGTGATATATGAACGTTATGTTTGAAGTTTAATTTGACAAAGTTGATTTTATCATATTGGGTTGTTTATTCAATTCTGTTTTTAATTATTTTACTGAGTAGCTAACAGTGAAATGCTATTTACGAATCTAGAGTTGAACTCGAAAGTGAGAATTCTAGATTGCATATAGAATTAAATAGAGCAGGTTCTTGAATCCGGGCATCGGGGAACAAATTCGCAATTAGGATAGACATATACCTATTTTCCTTGCTTGGTTGAAATACAGGAATTGTAAATGCATTCTTGTTAATCTTAATTCCATAGACATATAGGCATTAAGTTAAGTTGGATAAGTGAGTAAGGACTCGACAGATTCTTATGAGTAATATCAACCATATTAATCAACAACCCAGATAAATCAATTAGTCATTTTAAGCCAAGAACATAACACGATTGTTAGCCAACCCGTGACCCTGGAATATCCACTCCAACTGATTGTTATTCGAAATTGCTTTTTGTTTTGGTTGATTTTTTAGTTAATTCATTACTTGGTATTTTTACGTAGTAATTTAGCTAATTATATATTTTGTGATAAATCTCTTGAATAGATAAGTTAATTGAGTTTGAATCCATCAAAATTTAATCATAAGTATTTGTGGGAACGATACTCTACTCACTACTCTATTACTTGACGATCACGTATACTTGCGTGATTTTGTTTGGTCACAACAATATATAATAAGATTATATTCGCTCTAAGTTTGAATTCGTCTTTGTAAAGTACTGCTCCTACATATTGAAAAAAAACATAGATTAGAGAAGAGAAAGCAAGACATGATGTAACACAACAATATTCGATAATTTCTTTTCATATGTTTATGTCTTAGACTCTTAGTGGGTGGAGTTAGTGCCCTTCAAAACCGAACCGAAAGCGTTAATCGAACTAAATCGATAACTTATTCACTTATTGGTATCAGTTTATCGGGGTGATGGATGGTTAACGGATTTAAATTTTATAATTCACGGCTTAACGATTTAGGGGTGGATTACTCAATTTTGTTATAGGGTAAACCATTAACCCGTTAAGAATTTTAATATTTACAGTTTTACCCTAGTATATATAAACTTGTTACTACATTATTGCATAAGTAGTTGTACATAGAATGATGAAACTGTCTATAGCTAATGGCGTCTCATGAATTATAGGTGGACATGAATTGAATTCCGCTATGGGCAGTAATATTACCTTTGTGGATAATAATGCTAATGGTATTGATAGTTCAAAACCCAATAGAGACGGTTTGAACTATGCATTTGACCGTTTGGTATTAATTGTTCAAAAAATATCTATTTAGTTTAACTGATAAACCGTTCGATAACCGCTCGATAATTGTTAATCCGATATCAATCTGTCCGTTGTCTTATTGAATGATTAGCTGATTATTATATGTATAATCCGATAACTGATAAGCCGAACCATTAAGTGTAATTATCCGTCTGATCCGTCCGATAAGCACCTTTAGGTGGAGTTACTCGATATATGTGTTGATAAAAGATAAGCAAATACTTAATATATTTAATCGAGATGTATATAGGCTGACATGTAAATTACAGTTATTTAGAGTTCTTTTTAAAAAAAAAATGCAAGACATTTTGGAACTTGTAATACACGTGATCTGTCTCTTTACTTGGTTTATTATCTTCTCCCTTCAATCTTCTGTTCATCTACTTTAACCAGTGTTTTAATTGCCCCCAACTATAATTCATCCATTTGCACTGTACACCAACCCCATCTACCCCCACGGCTTGATTTGGCAACTAATGAAAATAACCTCACATAATTTAAGAGCCACGTGATATTAACATTTCAACTTTTCTCTATATTGTAATTTTTATGTGACAAATATTTTCTTAATTTTTTTATATTATATATATAAAACATAAGAACTTTAGCGTAATTGATAAACATGTTGTCATATGACCAGGAGGTCATGAGTTCAAGCCGTACGTGAAAATAACCTCTTACAAAAATATAATTAGAATTAATCTGCGTACAATAGACCCTTGTGGTCCGATCTTTTCGGACTCCGCGCATAGCAGAAACTCTCGCCAATAAAGTGAAAGTTCAAGTAGCCAACTAAAATTATTAAAGATTTTTCATGTCTTTCATGTGCTAAATATTAAATCACATAAGAAAGTTTTAATTTATTTATTATTGATAATACTGAATGAGTTGTTGATGGTGAGAGAGCAACTTAAGCTCAATATACTAGAGTCAATTATTGGGGCAATTATTAACTCACTGTAGACAAGTGACAAGTAAATATGTGAATTATTAAATTTTTCTTCCTCTCATTTGTGGGTTTCTTTTGGTTGATATAATGTGAACTTGCTCAAGGATCAGGATAAAATAAGATTAAGTGAATTACAAGGCGAACTAATGTCGATTCATATATTTTACGTTATATTTTATTTACTCGTGTGGTATTCAGAATTCACGTATCCGATTAATTTCAAGTTTTATATATAAATTATTATTCCCAAATTATTATGGTGGAGAAGTCCATATTATTTGGGCTTTATGTCATTGTTAATGGTGGTTGAATGATTTTATTGAATTTACCTTTATTCTTGATGTGTGTGTATAATATATATATATAGCAGGTAGGAACTTGGTCTATAATGTAGTGTATTTGCACAGAAATGTAGTTAATAATAAGGAAACGACTTTCCATGATAATAATAATAATAAAGGCAACAATAATGTACAAAAACATCATGGAAACATCGTGGATGGAGGGAGCAAAAATTAGAATCATGAGGTTGTGTTCTGCATCCCAAAATCCAAACATAAATTGATTAAATATTGGACTTTTAGGAATTATGCATTCACCTTATTAATTCTTAACTTCTATATAATTATCATGATCTTCATGAAATAATACAAATAATTTAAAAAATTAGGTCTATGTGACCGGGCATGATTGACAATCTTTCTTCCATTATATATAAAGGCGGACCTATGCTTTGAGAAGAGGCGTTATCGGATCCTATTAATTTCAGTAAAAATTCTAAATACGCAAGAGTATATATAAAAACGGTCATATATTTTGTTGGAAATTTTAAGATCAAAAGTCTGACGGGGCACTTGTTGAATATTTCGTTTATGTGCCCGTATTACCTTCAAATTCTGGGTTCACCTCTGATTACGTAGTTAATAAATTTTTAAATATGTACATATATTAGGACTTGTTCTATAAAAAATAAGACTTGTATTTTCATATTGATATCCGAAATGTTTATTTGAGTACGTGTTCTTAATATACGCGTTAATCACATAGCATACAACGATAAGACTTATTTCATTAAAATAAGTGGACTTGTATTTATCTATTGTTATCTGAAATGTTTGCATGTGTATGGTTTTTTTATTTATGTGTTGGCAGTCTAGTACATAAAGTATCCTAATATGTACGCAGGGTGTGGAGAAGGGTCGCACCCCAAAAAAATATGATGTAGGCAGTCTACCGTAATATAAATATCAGTGCTGATTTCACAGTTTGAACCCGTAACTTATAGGTTACACGAACACAATTTTATCCTTGCTCAAAGATTCCCTTTCCTCTTTATTTAGTGTTATTCACATTATAGTTTTAATTTAACCACGATGGATAATCTGAGCATTCGAAAATTTCAAAGAATATTTCGAAGAATTTAACTTATGTACATAAATTATTTATTAATTTTCTTATACCATCAAATCAAATTTATCTATAAGGACAAGCAATTAGTTTTCATAATAAGCCTAATACTACAATAACAACAACAAACCTAATAGGATAATAATTAAATAATTCGTATGTTAAAATACTTAAATTGCACTTATTATTTATCTCTGTATGTGAGAAAAACTTAGGTAACGTTTGTTTCAATTTTTACTAAAAGTTATAAGTTAGAAAATCTTTTGTTCAAACTTGAAATATTGTAAAATGTTTGTGTTTGATGGTTTTTGGTAAATTATTATTATTATTATTTGAATTTGAAAGTTAATTTTTTCAGAATTTTAAAAAACTCAAATGAAGGCCGGAGCCGTATAAATTTCCGTACCTATCAAAAGGCAACAGCTAACAGCCGAACGGATAAAGTTTTTTGTTTTCTTTTCTCTTTTTGATCCACATACTTTTTTTCCTTTATAAAAAGACCCCTCCACTACTCAAAATTCCTCTCTTTTCTCCCTTCTCTTCTCAGCTCCATTAGATCTTCAAAACCCATTAAGGGTTTGTTTTCTACTGATTATCTGTTCAGTTTCTTTCAAAATTTATGCTATTTTTGTTGCTCACTTTATAGTTTTTTGTTAGTAGTGTGATAATCTTGAATTTGAGTTTATTGCTCTTGCTGGGTTGTTGAAAATTCTCAAAATTAAGATGCAACAAGATCATCATCGGAAAAAGGTTAACTCTCTCTCTCTCTCTCTCACACACACACACACATAAAAAGTTTGATCTTGTTGTACTAAAGGAGAGATCTTGAAGAAATATGAGGGTGTTTTTTGTTATTTTTTTTGCTTTTCAAGAGCTTATAAGTGTTAATTAGCTCAATAATATTTGCATGAATTGAATTTAAGTAGCGCAAAGTGAAATTGAACTGAATCTTGCTGAAGAAATTTTGGGTTTTTGTGTTAGTTGGTATTGTTGAGTTCTGTTCAGTTTTCTTCGGTCAGTCTAGATGATTTTGAGAAGCAGCTTTATATTAGGGCTATAGGATGTGTTTGTATGAAGGAAAATGTTTTCAAAACATAAGAATTGTGAAATTCAAGAAAAAAGTAAAAAAAGAAAAAAATAAATTCTAAGTGAAAATGGTATTGAAAATTAGAGTTGTATTTGGACATGAATACAATCTGGAGCTGTTTTTTAATTTTTGTGGGTGATTTGAAGTGAAAATTTTGAAAAACAAATTTTCGATAACTTATGAAATTCAACTTCAAGTGAAATTTGAAAATTTCATGGCTAAACACTCATTCCGTAAAAAAGTGAAATTTTTTATATGGCCAAACGGGCCCTTAAGTTGGTGGTTTTTAAGTTTATTTTCTGGTGTTTGGTAAGTAGAAAATATTGTTCCAAGAGCATTTATATAAAATCTAGACAAATAGTANGAGGGGGTGGTGGTTTGGGGCAAGGGAGGAGACAATCAGGTAAATTGCCACTTCTGAGATTTGTTTTTCCTAGTCTCACCAGGGAAATCATAATGCTTTTGTTTTTGGAAGTTGAGGTTAATCACTTTACTAGTCCTCTTTTTTTGATGTGTTATTTAACACTGATAAATCTCTAGCTGGTATTACCCTTGAATATTAGTACAAAAATGGTTCTTGGTGAGAGTTATTTTTGCTTCTTAGAAATGAAAAAAAGCAACCTTGTGTAAGTATAATCTGAGAATATCAACTTTACTGACTTTCCTCAATGATTTTTCAGAATACCAAAGAAGTGGAGTTTTTTACAGAGTATGGAGATGCTACTAGGTATAAAATTCTGGAAGTAATAGGGAAGGGAAGTTATGGAGTTGTATGTGCTGCTATCGACACTCATAACGGAGAAAAAGTGGCAATAAAGAAAATAACTGACATTTTCGAGCACACGTCTGATGCAATTCGAATTTTGCGTGAAATTAAATTGCTTAGACTTTTAAGGCATCCTGATATCGTGGACATTAAGCGAATCATGTTACCACCTTCAAGACGAGACTTCAGAGATATTTACGTTGTTTTTGAGCTTATGGAATCTGATCTTCACCATGTCATTAAAGCTAATGATGACTTGACACATGAACACCATCGCTTTTTCCTATATCAGATGCTACGAGCACTGAAGTATATGCACACAGGTAAATTATCTTGTGAATGTGGTAATGTCGTCCTTTTGTTTTTGGCTTCACGGCGCGCTGAGCTGGTATGAATTCTCACTATTTTCTGTGTCTGAATTGTATTTGTTCGTTCAGCAAATGTCTACCATCGAGATCTTAAGCCGAAAAACATATTGGCAAATGCAAATTGTAAACTCAAAATATGTGACCTTGGATTGGCAAGGGTTGCATTCAGTGATACTCCAACCACAGTACTTTGGACGGTATGCTTTCTTTATATCTTTGTCTCATCGGCGGTCAATGTCATTTACATCTTTTTAATTTTTTCTTGAAATGGGGTTAACTTTACTAACTTGAAGTGCATTTTATTTGGATGTAATTTGTTGACCTTTTATCTTGTGACCGTGCAGGATTATGTTGCTACAAGGTGGTACAGGGCTCCTGAATTATGTGGATCTTTCTTTTCCAAGGTAGTTCGTGCTGCTTCATCTTCTATTTAGTAGTTTCGTAGTGGGTGGTTGTTTATTCATGTGTCAAGATGCTCTATATACCTTACGATACCTCCATCCCCCAGGTCTTTTTTGGTAAAGGAAAAAAGAGAACCACCACCAAAGATGGTGATATGATTAGATGAAGCAGAACGTTGACATGAATAGTTTTGCTTTTCATTTGTTTGAACCATCTTAGGATTGCATGTTTGGTCATTCTGTATTCAAGTTTTTGATGCACTTGCCCTTGGATGTAATTAGTTGAAGTAGAATGTTGACATGAATAATTATTTTGCCAAATTTTGTTGGTTTTGATGCCATTGAGATATCATCAGTTCAGTGGCAGAGGATTCAAAAAAAATTCTAGGATGTCACCATTGGAATCTGAACCTATAACCTAAAGCAATTTTGAACACCCTTTACTACTAACGTGAATATTTCTTTATGTCAAGGGGATTCAACAGCTCACATATAACCAAAAAAAATCAGTTTTTCTCTATTTACATTGTATAATTTTCCTACGAAGGGGGTTCGCTCGAACCTCCTTCACACTATCTAGTTCCACCCGTGGTATCATGGATAGGCTCTTTTTCCGGAATAGCTATAGAAAGGTGAAAAGTTACTTGTCCACTCTTGTTGCAGCATATGATGTGCTGATACTGTTAGAAGCTGTGGCTTTTTGGTTAGGATACCATTTTTATATAGTCAATACATTGTAAGTGTATTAAAGAGTGATTTGTAGATTAAAACCGTTCTTGTTCAGGGAGGACCATTGAACTTTCCTGGAAGTTGAATTGTCTATTCTTCAGGTAAACTGTGTCAGGTCCTGGGCTAATTTTTCGGCAGGGTTTTACAGATGTTGCAGATTTTTTGCTAAATGTTTGTATTTTTTGCATTCCTGCAGTATACACCTGCTATTGATATTTGGAGTATTGGCTGCATTTTCGCGGAGGTACTAACAGGAAAACCATTGTTCCCCGGAAAAAGTATTGTTCATCAGTTAGATTTGATGACTGATCTTCTTGGGACGCCGTCAGCTGATACAATATCTGGGGTAAAAACCGTCAGTTTTTTTTTTTTCTGTGATGACTGGATTTCAGCCTTAATATGCAACATATTGATAGAGGAGCATCCTCTCTTGGGTGCAGGTTCGTAATGAGAAGGCAAGAAAGTATTTGAATAGCATGCGGAAAAAGAACCCAGTTCCTTTTACTGAGAAATTTCCAGATGCAGATCCATTGGTGCTCCAACTATTGCAGAGGTTGTTAGCATTTGATCCAAAGGACCGACCAACTGCTGAAGAGGTAATTGTGCCTCCTACTATGTCCATCATTTTAACATAAGCATAAATGGTGTCATTCAATTCTTATCCTTATCTCGCTTAGTAGTTGGTTCTAAATTTGCTTCCACTGGTTCTCCCCCTTCCCTTTAGGCTTTATCCGATCCTTATTTCAAAGGACTGGCCAAGATTGAGAGGGAACCTTCTTGTCGACCAATCTCGAATCTGGAATTTGAATTTGAGAAGCAAAGGGTAACAAAGGAGGATATTAAGGAACTAATTTATCGAGAGATATTGGAATATCATCCTCAACTTCAGAAGGATTACATAGCTGGAAATGATGGCACCAACTTTCTCTATCCTAGGTTCAAACAAGCTCCTTGACTCAATGCTTATCTCTACTTTCATTTAGCATAATCGATGTAATCTCAGTTTGTTAATTAACTTTGTGGAACTTGTTTACCTTTGCAGTGCAAGTGGTCAGTTCCGAAGGCAATTTGCTTATCTTGAGGAAAATAGTGCTAAAAGTGGGCCAGTTATTCCTCTTGGTAGAAAGCACGTCTCTCTCCCACGGTAAGATTATACAGGATTCATTTTGTCAATCTTGTTGGTTTCTTTTCACCTATACAACTGTTCGGGATCGTGGAAATATTAATTATTCTACATAGTGGGAAAAACTGTTGTTTGAAAGAATGATCCGATTCCCTTCTTGCTTAATCACATATGTTCCTAAATATGTGCAGATCTACGGTTAACTCCAGCACCATTCCCCCCAAAGCTCGGCAGAACTTCTCTGTGTTTGATCATAGGCAAGTAACAGAAAAAGCAGCTACTAATGTCAGAGTCTCAGAGACAATCTCAGGAACTACACAAAACGTTTCACGGCCACCACATCGAGTCCCTACAGGTATAGTTAAACATGTATTTACTGTTTAGTGCTCTAGCTGTCGATGTGATGTTTGTAATGCCTATCATCGGAGCAAAGTCAATTATTTCACCATGTGTAACGAGCTTGAGAGTTGCAACTCAACTATGGTAAAAGCCTCTTAAACTTGCCCTACTTCCCCGGAGTGGAGTGAATCAAAGGTGATCATACATGATCATGTCCAGAGGCGGAGCCAAGATTTGAAGTTTATGGATTCGAAATTCTAGTCATTTAAGTTAGTGGGTTCTAATTTAATAATTTGTAGACAATCAATGCATTTTTAAGACAAACAAAAGGTTGGACCAAAGTTACTAGGTTTGACCAAACCCACTAGCTCCGCCCCTGATCATGTCTGCTCGGACCATTCGATGAATGCACATATATTGCATGATATGTTGTGAAGGACTTTGTTCACAACATATTTGTTGGATTTTTCTCTAATAACCATTTCTATCCTTTTCAGCCAAACCTGGGAGAGTTGTAGGGCCAATTTTATCATATGATGGAGGCATACATACCCAGAATACCTTCCTTGCTCATGGCATTTCTCCACATTATATGTTCAGGATGAACCCTGAGATTCGAGAGAAGGATGGGACAGAAGCCAAGGACACCACACAAGTTAGAGACGGAGCTGCAAAAGGCATGGTTGCCAAACCAACAGCAAGCGTGAATGTTGAGATGAACACCAACCCGTATTATCAGACACAAGAAAAAGTAGCACAGTTGGGTGGTCAAATTGCAATAGATGCAAAACTACTGCAGGCACAAATGCAATTTGGTGTAGTCTGACTTAGCAGACTGTATGCTAACGTTCTTTCAATGGAGGAAGTACGCCACCTTTGGGTTGAGACGACACAGCGATTCAAGGTATGCATGTTCATTTTACCAAGCAGTTCGCCAGTGATTGGAGGTGGAATTTTACACGGTTGATGATACATACATCACGCTGATATCTAGGTAGGGTCTCTTTGTGAAAACTAGGCATTTTTAGTTCAGTTTACTGTGCTGAGTTAGTATCTATGCCCCTGTAAATTTGTAGGCTCTAGCTACTGCACTATCGATCCTATTAATGAATAAAATTGTTGTTCTTCATACCACCTTTTACTTCATTGCATGACATTTTTCTTATTTTTTTTCCTTTAAATGTTTTGGGGTAGTGATACCGTGAATAGGGCGTGGAAGCAATAACAGAAGACTCTCAACATGTTATATTTGAACCGTTATCACTTGAATGAAGTTGCTAACATTCAACTGCAACTCCAATCTCGTTTTCTCTGCTTTCCTTTTATCCATTTGGAAGCTTTCCTTTTTCCCTGTTAATCTTGAGCAAACCTTGTTGTCGTGCATCTTGTTTTTGCCCTTGACTTCTAGCAGAGCTCTAACCTAAGGGTAATTTTAAACCATTAAAAAAAACTTGAGGGGTGAATTTGGACTTTGTTACTAAATAATTCAGACACCTGGAGTCCACCCATTTCAAGTTGGAGCTACGTTAATGGCAAGGGCAAATATGAGACTTTTCCTAATGGCAACGGTATGAAAGGACCAAAAGCCTAACGGGCGGCAAAGTTGCTCAGTTTCGAATACTACAGAGACAAAGTGGACCTTTTCCCAACAAAATATGCTTTTGCTTAGTCACCTGGTAGAAGTAAAGGGACTCTGATAGTTTCCCAACATCAAGTTCCCATGTTCTAGGATCACCTATCCAGCCTTCACCCTTCTTTGTTGGATATCCATATTCTCCCCAAACTGAATGAGGCAAAATCTGCAGAATTTCCTGAGGTTGAGGGTTGCTATATGGATCACACAAGTTATAAGGTTCCTCAAGATTTTCAGCATTTCCTGGAGAACAGTAGTAGTTATAAGCCTCATAAGGGAAGTTATTTCTGTCGGATCGATAGACACGAGTCCTACTCCCATTAGAGAAGGTGTGGTAAGGAGGACATGACCTTAGGCTATTCAGACTGCACCATGCGTCTATAGCAGGATTTATGATCATCTCGCTATATCGAGTGACATCTGTTGTGACATCGCCATCGCAAGGTTGACCATTGTTCTTCCAACAACTACCAATGTCCATGAGGTAAAATTGACTCCTTGGTCCTCCACCTTTCCTTATCTCCAATGTGAATTTTACTCTGAAATTAGGCGAAGAAGAGATCTGGAGATAGTTGTTAGTATAAATGCTAACTATATGTAAGAAGCAGACAAGAAACTAGATATTTGCATGGTAATGAAAGGAAGATAGGATGCTTTTAATAAGATCAATTTCCCTTCTTCTGGTGGAGAGAAGATAATGAAGGATAGTTTTGGGTTAATTTCACGGATAGTCATCCAATTTTTAGTTTATAGCAATAACTCAACTATGTCTATGTATCACTTGAAACACAAAAGAAATGCCTCAAAGTGCTAAATTTGGTCCCGAAGACACAAGTAAGTTACAACTTTAGCAACTCACCTTACATAATATCCACGCGACTTTATTTAAAAAAAAACAAAAACTCATATTTTGACCCTTAAAGAAAACTCATGATGTGCCACATGGTGAAAACCATCAGGTATTAGGTTGGTCGGAAAATGGGATTTTTCGTTACTTTTAAGTGGCGCCACATGGATATTATGTAAGGTTAGTTGCTGACGTGCCTATATATGACAATGTTATACATATGGCAACCTACTTGAGAAATTTTCAACGGGCTACCACTGGGTGCTAGAAAAAATGATCAGAACATGTGACAAGGGGTCTTGGATAGATGTGCAAATAAGTTGGTTCTCTGGAAGAAGCAATATTTATATGGGGGGTAGAGTCACATTGATAAGAAGCGTGTTAGATGGAATGCCAACCTAATTGATGTCCCTCTTTGCTATGACTGTAGCAGTGGAGAAAAAGATAAACACCATGAGGAATAATTTTCTATGGGATGACAATGCTACTAAAAAGAAAATGCATTTAGTCAAATGGCAAGTGGTGTTGAATGATAAAGAAGGGGTGGTTTGGGGATAAGGAATTTGAAAGCCCACAATAAGAGCCTATTTTTTAAATGGTTATGGAGATTTGCTCATGAAGGGGATAATGTATGAAGAAGATGATCTGTGCTATTTATGGAATCAAGATTGATTGGAGACCTTCCTCTTTACATTTGATCGCAAAAGAAGGCATTTGGAAGTGTATTAGTGAACTTCGGGAAGAAAATTCTGAAATATACAAAAATGGAAGTTGGGAATGGGCAAAGAATTAGATTCTGGTAAGATTTATGGATAAAGGAGGAATGGTTGAAATCTAAGTATCCTTCTCTATTCAACTACTCTCTTAATAATGGAGGTGTGATTGCTGATTTTTACACAGAGTCAGGATGGCAAGTGGAGCTCAGAAGAAACTTGAACGACTGGGACATAGATGACTATTGTTCCTTACTTCAGCAACTTGACTCAGTCTCAATTAATCAGAGTAACATGGATGCACTGATCTGGGCTGTGAACAACTATTTTTTGACCACACCCAAATTCTACACTATTTTCGATGTAAATATTAAT
>ML335198.1:0-31166 GCA_005239505.1 Nicotiana paniculata | reverse complement strand
GGCACTATAAGGTGATAGTGAGTTGAGAGAAAGACAAATGAGAGAGTCTTATTGGTGAAAACTTTCACGGGCACTATAAGGTGATAGTGAGTTGAGAGAAAGACAAATGAAAGAGTCTTATTGGTGAAAACATTCACGAGCACTATAAGGTGATAGTGAGTTGAGAGAAAGACAAATGAGAGAGTCTTATTGGTGAAAACTTTCACGGGCACTATAAGGTGATAGTGAGTTGAGAGAAAGACAAATGAGAGAGTCTTATTGGTGAAAACCCTCACGGGCACTATAAGGCGATAATGAGTTGGAAGAAAGGCAAATGAGAGTGGTCAATTGGTGAAAACCCACAAANTTTTGAGAATTAGACGGTTCAGACGGATCGGGCATCCAGTCCAAAGTGCATGTCATGTTCATTGAAGTCAGCATATTCCTCCAGATAAGTCCTTTCTATTTTTATTCTTTGAAAGGTACACTTCTTGATTAAGTTATAATACCTATTAGTTCACTTTCTTCTTTTCTTTCGTACTATTCTTTTTGAGTCCTCTTCCGTCTAATTTTGTCAAAGCAAAGCAAAGAAAAGGCCACAAAATTGGTTACAGTTTCCCTGTTATATGAAGCAAAACTTTCTGGGCATGAACATGCATGGGCAAAGGCATAAAGCCATCTTGATTTTTCCTGATGAGCAAAAGGCTTGACGGACTGAACAATGTGTCAAGGGTCGACAAAAGTTACTCGGGTAAAAGTTGTTCTGGATCAAGGTTGTTTTCACCATAAACAGAAATAGTGATAGGAACAAAATACTCAGGTTTTGATGTTGAGAAAGAAGATCTCCAGAAAGTAATGACAGAATCTACTGGCAATTTGTACGACCATCGATGAAGTCAGTGTTTCTAACAAGTGTAATGGACGCAAGGTCAAGTCACTAAAGAAATCAAGGCCACAAAATGACCACCATTTTAAAACTAACAAAATTTTCTTTGTTTAGAACAGGAACAGAACAATTTTAGGAAGCAGTTCGTGAAAAGACGAACACCACCAAATGAAGTTCTCAAATCCGTAGTTTTCTTCTAATATACAAGTAATCATGTTATTCTTAGTTTTATTATAGGGAATCAATACCCTATCTTCAACACAGGGTACCACATACCCTGGTCACATTACGTTTTGCCTACATAGGGCACGACATTCCCTAGTAGAATCTTAGTGAGCCATGAGCCTCACCTTATCGTCAACAAAAGGTACTACATCCCCTGGTTGTATTTCTTATTGATAACATAGTGTACTACATCCCCTAGTTGCATTTCTGTTTGCCTACATAGGGTGCGACACTCCCTAGTAGAATCTCAGTGAGCCATGATCCTCACCTTATCGTCAACACAAGGTACTACATCCCCTGGTTGCATTTCTTATTGCTAACATAGGGTACTACATCTCCTAGTTGCATTACTTTCTGCCAATATAGGGTACGACATTCCCTAGTAGCATCTTAGAGTGCCACGCGCCTCATCTTATTGCCAACAAAGGGTACTACACCCCATGGTTGCATTACTTTTTGCCAACATAGGGTACGACATTCCCTAGTAGCATTTCAGAGCGTCATGAGTGTCATTTTGTTGCAAACATAGGGTACGACATTCCCCAGTAGCATATCAGAGAGCCACAAGCCTCATCTCATTGCCAATACAGGGTACTACATCCCCTGGTTGCATTTTTCTGCCTATATAGGGTACGACATTCCCTAGTAGAATCTTAGAGAGCCAAGAGCCTCATCTTATTTCCAACACAAGATACTACATCCCCTGGTTGCATTTCTTATTGCTAACATAGGGTACGACATTCCCTAGCATCATCTCAAAGTGCCACGTGCCTCATCTTATCGTCAATACATGGTACTACATCCCCTGGTTTCTTGTATTCTTGTTAATACTAGGTACGACATCCCCCATTATTTATTAAAAGAAATGTGTTTCTTTTTCAATTTTTTATTTTTGCAATAGCAAAGATAGTTTAATGTGTTTTCAATAACTCACAAAAATTTCTTAGTGCAAACTGGGGCAGAAAATTTTTGTTCGTTTTGTTTGTTTGTGATGGCTTGTAGGTTTTTCTGCAAAGCACGGACTAGATGTGTAAAAATAAGATTCCGGATCTCGCCAGAGAAAGTGGAACGTTCGATCTCAACACCAGCCGCAAGCAGCTTTGACAGGATGCATGCAGAGGATTTCAAGATCCATCTTCTTATCACCGGATCAAGAAGCAAGCCTGTGAGAATATTCCATAGTCTTTTATATCTGAGAGCATAAAGTTTCAGTCTAAAGTCAGCAGGAGAAGCAAGTCAAGAATCAAGACAAGACTCCAGATGGCATTTAGATAGGAATTTTGTAACTCTTAGATTTCAAGAGTATGTAATTTTCTTTTCGTTTTGATGTAATAGTAGGAACTGCAGATCGAAACCTCGACGGAACTTCACTCGGCTCTCCCTCTAAGCATACTCCATCACTCTTCTTTCACTTGAACTACACGTGGCCTGATTCCCTTATAACCCGGAATATGTAGGCGGCCTAAAACCAAGGCTCGGTCACATCCTTTTCTTTCATCTTCTCTTCCTTGTTAATAGTGAGGTAAAAAATCAGTCACCTTGTTCATTTTTCTTTGCGTGAAAACTCTTAATGTTTCCAAGCAAAGAGGGGCATGCTGTGAACAACTAATTTTTGACCACACTCAAATGTTATACTATTTTAGTAGAAATATTCCTTTTAGGCCTAATATTGATGTTTTAAGCTTTTATCTTACACTTAGTAGATTTTATTTAATTAAAGTAAATAAATAAATAATAATAATACTCACATTCTTAAAGTGTATATACATGGAGTATCTTTTAATTAGAATTTAATAAGTAAACTATTATATTTTCTTTGTAGGATTTAAACTACAGTGTAAATATTGAGTTTTCTTATTTTTATAGTTTACTTTAAGTCTAAAAGTAGGATGATGTGTGTGTGTGTGTGTGTGTGTATACGTTACCATCTTTTATGTAAGATTTAGAAAATTAAAAAAAAACGAAGAAAAAAAACGAATTTTTTATTAAAAATAAAACTTTGAACCTAAAGTTAGGATAAAGTTTGTTGATAACAGACTTTATCTAAAAAAATCTTATTTTTTTAAATTAGCTAACTAACCCCAAATTTTTAACCTAAAAATCTCACACTCCTACTCCCATACAATATCACATTTGACCAACCACTTCATCCATCTTATTCTATAAATAGAGTAAAAAGAAAAAGAAAAAAGAGAAAAAAAGAGGTCAGAAAAGAAAAAGACTGAAAGAGAACGAAGGAAAGGAAAAGAAGTGAGAAGATTTCTTCTTAAAGAAAACGGAGATCGAGAGCAGAACCAGATTTTTTAAAAAAAAGTTTGGTTTTGAGGAAAAATCTGATAAGAAATTTCAGCAACTAAGAGAAAAGAGGACTGTTTTTTTAGAGTAAAAAATTCACTTGAAAAAATTGTGGAGTCAAGTTATTTAGTTTGAAGCCGGAGTTCGAGCTTTAGTTCGCAGTTCTGAGTTCGCGGTTCTAGAAAGTTAACGTTGCTAACTTTGAAAATCAGTAGATTGCGGTTGTGATTTTATTGTAAAAAGCTTCACAAAAAAGGTAATATTCGAATTTTCATTAAATACATGAAAAATATTGTTGTTGGTTATAATTAACTTTGGCTTCATCTTTTTATTTCTATTTCCGTATCTTTGATTTGTTTTGAGTATTTTTTTTGGACTAGAATGAACCGAATATTTACAAGTTGCATAATATGAACATTTAACGTTAAAATAAGAAACATAATAATCGCTAAATGAATATAATAATGTGTACATTTTATTATTCAATAATAAATATCACGCATTATTATTATTTTTTATAATGTTAAGATATGCTTGGTAGATTTACTTTGTTTGGAATTATCTTGATGGACTTTCATATTAAGAATGGATAAATCGATACTGTGCACTCTAAATCAAAGTAGGCTAGGTGACATTTTTTTTCTTTTTTTTTTCTTTTCTCTATTTTTCTCGTTAGATTCATTGATGTAATCGAAGTACGCGTCCGCACGACTTTGGAAAAACAGTTTCAATAATAATAAATTATAAAAATAGATGTCTCGAATATGAAAATAATTGAAATACTCTAAAATAATAGAAAGCTTTAGATGTACTTTAAATATTAGCCCATGTGTTCATACCCGAGCCTTGGATTGATATGCTTAAATAATAAAAGGATCATGTGCGCATTCCGCGTCTCGATGCCTTTAGATTTAAAATAATTATGTTATAACCATGTGTACATTTCGTATCTCGGTTTAACATTTAACTTTAAAGAAGAATACCTTGTGTGCGTATCGTACCTAGGTGAACACAAAAAAAGTAGTATCATAATTA
This sequence comes from Nicotiana paniculata, assembly GCA_005239505.1. Classification (NCBI taxonomy): domain Eukaryota; kingdom Viridiplantae; phylum Streptophyta; class Magnoliopsida; order Solanales; family Solanaceae; genus Nicotiana; species Nicotiana paniculata. Next base: position 26,746 of record ML335198.1, on the reverse strand, counting down.
ATTAAGCGGTAATAAATAAGCTATAATAATAAAAAAAAAGCTAAAAATTGATTTAAGCCTTACATTAGTCAATAAAGCGACTGTGGNTAAGGGATTCAAAATAAAAGGTGGCTTGGAACACCAAAACTCAATTCCAAGTGGCGACTCTAAATAATAAATAATCCCTTTTCAAAATGTCATTTCAATTGGAAAAACTCTTCTAACTCAACCTCGTAATAGGGTTGTGTGAAAGAAAGAAGCGTGACAAGGAGAGAAGAAGGAACGGAAGAGCCTGAGGGGACCTTCAATAACAAAGCAGAAGCCTAGATTTTAGTTACAAGCTTTTGCAATCGTTACTATTGAATCAATAAAGATATATCTCTTAGTTCTCAACGAGATTCCTTCTCTTTCTTCTTCGCTCTTTCAGATACGAAACAATCTGGTGTCAAAGATGTAAGCTTACCATTTACATTTGATGTTCTTTAATCGTCCTAAGAAATGTTATGCAGGCTTGGTCTCGTGTGATTCTCATATTCAGTATGCTTAGATCTAAAGTTAATTATGTCTGGCTAGGATTTACCCTCTATTTTCTTCATTAATCAGTTTAACTAAAAGGTTCAACACTTTTTGGTCAAACAATTTGGCGCCGTTTGTGGGGATTTCTTAGCCAAAATTTTTAGTTCCCTTTAGATCTAGAACTACCCAAGAATTACTTCCAGACTGTCACAACCTCATTACCTCGGTATAAACACCAACTCGAAAAGAATGGTAGATAAGCTTTTGAGATAAACGTACCAATCTAGGTCAGACCTCCACATAAAATAGAAATTGTGACCGATGTTTATGCATAACCCACGCCTCACCAATAGTGATGGGTTTATCACGTCATACACATGTTTGAAGTAGAATCACGGTCATTATGCGCTTGGCATGACTGTAATCCCATGTGACGTATTCACCTTGTAAAGCGGCCCATGCTTCCGCCTCTTAGGAAGGGATGATAACCTACTGTGTGACCCTTTGGAATAGTGGGCATATCCTGCCTTATTTTCGTACCCACACGCACTGGAAAATTTATGAACAAAGTATGACATGTTTCCCTTATTGTTTGCGCATATCGGACGGGTCCGAGCTGGGACTCGATCTCGATATCCCAATGGATGAGGTATGTACAATCCACGATAAGCCTAGACACGATTAACGAAGAAGCCAAACACGACTACCAAATCTGAAACCATCATTCGAGTACGAGGCGAAGCGAGCGACCCTACAACGTCGTTCCTCTTTTCACCGATGTGCTAGGCCAAGGTAAGGCAATTTTGTTTGGCTTTAACTTATCACACTCTCTTGTTGGTTCAGAATAAAATCACGAGCACTCTCATAGGTACATGAACAAGGAACGAACGCCATCAGAACACCTCAAGAAAAGACTATGTCCCACGCCATCTCGAAAGCAACGACCGAGAAAAGCCCTCTAAGTCGTATCATACTACAAATAGCAGAAATGGTTCGACATGGGTCAACTATTGAGAAACAATCTCCAAAACTGGGACTCACCCATGAAACGCGCAGTAGTCTCCGATGAAAGCAAGATTAAGCAAATCGGGACTTGCCCTGACGCACGCGTAAATAATACAGCGACGAGCAACGTTCTCCAATAAAATTAACACTACGGGTTATAATTTCGACCTCGCTCGAATCAACACCCTTACGACCATCAGCCATCGCCAAATGAAAGGAGAATTCGACCTCGCTCGAATTTACAACGGGTTTAATTTCAGCCTCGCTCGAATAAACACCCTCACGACCATCGGCCATCGCCAAATGAAAGGAAAGTACGACCTCTCTCGAATCTACTACGGGTTATAATTTCTACCTCGCGTGAATTAACACCCTTACGGCCATCAACCATCGCCAAATGAAAGGAGAATTCGACCACGCTCGAATCTACTACGGGTTATAATTTCGACCTCGCTCAAATCAACACCCTTACGGACATCAGTTGTCGCTGAATGAAAGAAAATTGCGATCGTTCGAATATATGTCAGAAAATGACTTCACCCAAGATAGAGACTCCAAAATCGCCCTCATTCAAATATATGTCAGAAATTGACTTCGCCCAAGATGGCGACTCCAAGTTCGACCTCGTTCGAATATAAGTCATAAAATGACTTCGCCAAGACGACGACTCCAAATTCAACCTCGTTCGAATATATGTCAGAAAGTGACTTCGCCCAAGATGGCGACTCCAAGTTCGACCTCATTTGAATATATGTCAGAAATTGACTTCGTCCAAGATGGCAACTCCAAGTTCGACCTCATTCGAATATAAGTCAGAAATTGACTTCTCCCAAGATGGCGACTCCAAGTTCGACCTCATTCGAATATATGTCAGAAATTGACTTCGCTCAAGATGGCGACTCCAAGTTCGACCTCGTTTGAATATAAGTCAAAAAATGACTTCACCCAAGATGGCAACTCCGAATTCGGCGTCGCTCGAACACAAATGGAAAAACTGATCAGGGACTCATCACAAAGAAATCTGAAGGTCTACGCAAAACTGATCAAGGATACACAAACGAAGGAGAAGCGACTATTCTATCCATGTATATACGTGCGCAACTGCCATACCTTACAAAAGGCCAAAACAAGCCCTCAGGAAAAAGATGAAAACAAACAACAAAAGGACGAAAAAATAACTAAATACAAAGGTTGCAGTAAAAGTTCATTCGACATCATCCCCACAACCATTCTCCCTAAAGTCATCACCATCAGAAGGGAGTGCACCCTCGACATCAACGCCCTCACCAGCCTCTGGTGTTGTAGGGTCGTAACCGCAGGCAGTACGAGCCTTGCGTGCCTTCGTCCGAGCATCTTCAAAGGCAGCCTCTAGAACATTCACCGCCTCCCATAAACCCTTGTATATATCACGTTGGGCCTCTTCATGGACCCATATATCATATAGACGATAGGGAACAGTGGCCTAAGTAGACTCTTTAGGGGGAGCTTGAGCCAATAACTACACCTTCTCAAATTCGAGAACCGCAACTCGGTCCCCCAAGACTGAAGTGTCTCGATCAAGTTCACCAATTCTCTCCTCAAGTCGTGCCTCCCTTAGCACGGTCGTCGCTCTCTCAGACTCCTGCTCGGACCTGAGGATGCGAATAATATCCTCTAGTGCCGCCGCTCTCGACAAAGCTGTCACTCGAGCGTTCTCGGATCTCTCCATCTCGACCACTTTCTTTTCTAGCCCGGTCACCTTCTCCATCCATTCCATGCTCCGAGCGTCGACCTTAGTAGCATTTTGCTCAAGATCAGTTTGTAGAGACGAGACCTTCACCTAAAGGTCCTCACATTCCGCGGCTACCCCTTTGCCCACCTCAAGCTCTTCAACCTTGGCACAAAGTTTCTCCTCAAGCTCGTTGCAACTGCGGATAGACCGCATCAGTTCCTCATCTCTTCTCTCCAGCTCCTCCCAGATGGATTGGGTGCCCGCACCCGTTTTGAGCTACTCGTGCATCCCCCGGCATCTGTTGCGATATTGCCGATAATTCTCGGCCACTTTCAAAAAGATATCGGCTCGCTTCTCGGCCCTACAAGCACTCTCAACCTCCAACATGTAAGTGTAAAAAAAAAAGAGGCAAGAAAGAATCAGTGTACAATCAAAGGTCACAAAACTAAGAAAATAAAGGGGAACTCACCCTTAGGCCCATCGTGACCACACCGCGTGACAACTCAGAATCGCTGACATCCTGAAGAGCTCCACTTTCAGTGGCGGAGCAAAGAAGAACGAACTGCGGCACCAAATCCATCGTGTCTTGTAGTAGGTTGAGGTCCGACAAAATTTCCAGAATTCGGGAAGGGCCTCCCGCTCTTACCACAGTTCGGGTAAATCCCTCCTCGAACACCCTCATGTCCTCAGGATCGATGTCGGATTTGGATTCATAATCCCCAACCATGACACCCTTTCCCCTCTCATTGGCCGAAGAAGGGGCGCAATTCTGCCAATATGTCGAAGGACCGCCCGAAACAACAACGGCAACCTCAGAAATCCGCCTCTCCGTCACACTAGCCTATTGAATTCTCATAACATGCATCACCTCCACGGTCGGGTTGGCACCACCGCCGGATTCGGGCACCGCCGAGGCAAGGTCACCCCTCAAATATGTTTCGGATGAAGGAGATTCTTCCAACACTATCTATCGTCTCTTCGACGGAGCCTCTCCACTACCAACACGGGAAGATTCGCCCGTTGAATGGACTGCGGGAATCAAAATCTCCGACTGAGAAGTAGCCCCTGTGAGTACGGATTTGGCTTCGGCTGCGGCCGTAGATCGGGCAGTAGCTTGGTGCAGGCCGAGCAGAAGCCCTCGCGGAAGGCCGAGCAGGGGGTGCAGATTGACGGAATGCAAGCGGAGGAGCCCTCATCCTTCGTACTCTCCAACCTATCAACAAGGAGGAGTTAGATCATATAACGACAAGGATAAACTACGAAGCAAAGAATAAAGTGAAATTACAACAGGACAACTCACTAATAAGAGAGCTTGCGCCCAAACTTCTCATAGAAGGATGCCCACTCACAAATCCCCACCGTGTGGGGGAGAATTGTGCTCACCCACTCACGGATATCGGCAACTAGTGGGGGAGGTAGTCTCTCGGCTGCAAAGCAAAAACAAGTCCTCAGCAAGGTCGCCTAAAGGGAGACGATCGACGACCGTCTTAAGAAAAATCACAAAGTGAACAAAGGAAAACTCACGAGCAAAGTTCCACGTCTCTGGAAACCCTGCCTGGTTCGCCACGAGGTGCTCTGTCTGCACATAGAAGTAGCTTTCTCAAAAATGATGGTTAGTCTTATCGTCCATATTCACCACCAAACTCTTGGTTCCTCGATGGCGCATATGGATCATTGTACCCCGAAGGAAATTCGGGGCAAGGATGTGAAACATGTGCCCCAGGGAAATTCCTCGGTCGGTCAGCTTCGCATACTTGATGAGCATAAGAAATAGTTTGTACGCATACGAAGAGAGTTGAGCCGGGAACACTTTATAGAAGCGGCAGAAGTCCACCACCAGGGAAGGAAGGGGAAGCGTGTACCCGACAACAAAGGGATACACGTAGAACGCACAGTATCCCGGGCGATGCATATGCACAATATTCTTCCCCGCCGGCACCATGTCTATATAAGCAGGGATTCCCCACTTAGCTTTGAGCACCGTGATCGCCGCCTCATCCATAGTGGAAGGAAAGGGCTTCGGTTCATCCCCAGCTGGGCTGTTAAAATCGATCCTCGTCTTCCCCGGACAAGGAACCACCTCATCCACCGTCGGAAATCCTTCGTATTCCACCACCTCCGCTCCCTCTTCGAATAGGGATATGTCACTTTCTGGCGCCGAGGCACTGACAACTCTACCAGTTTGAGAAGGAGTACTAGCCATGTTTCTTCTTTGATCAAAATAAATGAGAACAGTGAAGAAAAAAAGGTAATGGTCACAACGAACTCTAGCTAAAGTAGAAGTGTGAAAGATTAGAGAAGGAGGAAGAAGTTTGCAGAATTGCTTTCTTAGACAAATTGAAAAGCGCAACAGTCCAATAAGAGGCTCCCCTATTTATAGAAACATAAATGTCCTGAGCGGGAAACCCGAGAGCCACCAATCAAGAAATGGAAAGGGCACAAGAAACGATACGACGCTTGGGAAACGTGAGCCATAATGATGCATAATAAGCATTCATGATATCATGAATTGATGTGACAACCCAACTGTGAACTGACATTATGGCCCAATGAGATTCTTGAAGCATCACTTTGCTACCTTACCATAAGGACCTCGACCCTCGCATAATGATCATATTTTCTCCTAAGTCTTTAATCAACAGAATCCGCCCATCGAGCTCGTAAAGAATCAACCCCAACAGGCAGAGGGACTAACTGTATGGATCAAAATCTGACCACAAGTGGATGACCGCAAAAAGGAATGGTAAGGGTTTGATCAAACCATGGACGTACTCGGTGTAATGGCGACGAGTGTCTTGGCCACTACCGAGACCGATCCATCGGAGGGCTTGCACGGCAGAATATATGCGTTCATGCTTGAGCGAGAAAGAGGAGTGTAGTCAAGAAGGGGTAGGCTAGTTAAACACTGTTGGACAAAGGGGAAGATGAGTATTATATATATTACAGAAGAAAGCAAGAAAATGGGGGAATTCTGGCAGGAGAGAAGAAGGAACAGAAGAGCCTGAGGGGACCCTCAACAACAAAGCAGAAGCCTAGATTTTAGTTACATGTTTTTGCAACCGTTACTATTGAATCAATAAAGATAGATCTCTTAGTTCTCAACAATATTCCTTCTCGTTCTTCTTCGCTCTTTCAGATAAAACAATTTGGTTTAAAAGATGTAAGCTACCATTTACATTTGAGATTCTTTAATCGTCCTAAGAAATGTTATGCAGGCTTGATCTCGTGTGATTCTCATATTCAGTATGCTTACATCTAAAGTTAATTATGTCTGGCTAGGATTTACCCTCTATTTTCTTCATTAATCAGTTTAACTAAAAGGTTCAACACTTTATGGTCAAACAACTGCCAATATCAGAGGCTGGCTCTTTCTTATGTTTGTCTCTTCCTCCAAAAATATCACAGAAATCGTTAATTTAAATTATATTCTTATGAAAAATTCCAGCTTATAGTCATGATAAATAATATTAACAAGCTTCAATATTGCAAATTTGTGGTCACTTTATCTTGGATAAATTAGTTGAGGCTCTAGGTCAACTTATCAAGCATATGTAAATAAAACGGCAAAGGGCCAAATATATCCCTATACTATGAGAAAAGTTTTAAATATACTGTTCGTTATACTTTGGGTCTAAATATACCCTTGCCGTAATACTATTGGTTCAAATATACCCTTCTTCTATTAAGTTTGTCCAAGATGGACATCCAATCCTACACGCCATTGATATTTGATGAGGTGGATTCCACATGGCATGCCAGCTCAGCGCCCCTAATCCTTATATAAAAGACTAAAATTTAAAGTACAATATTTTTCATGGTAGCGATAATGGTGGAAATAGTGGTGGAGGGGAGGAAAATTTTAGTGGTAGAAAAAAAAAATAGAAGGGAGGGGTAAAATGGGTTAGATCACTGAGGTGGAAAGCCATGTGCCATCTGCCTCATCAAATGTCAGTGTCACGTATAATTGGATGTCCACTTTGGACAAACGTAACGGAAAATGGGTATATTTTAACCAATATTATAGTGATAGGGGTATATATGAACTCAAAGTATAACGAGGGGTACATTTAAACTTTTTCTCATAGTACACGGGCATATTTGGTCCTTTTCCGTAAATAAAATGAAATGCGAGAGAAAAAAGTAAAATAAAAGACCAATAAAAATAAAAGGTAGATATTATACAAGAAAACACTTACTTTGTGGGGAGTTTTTACTCAAATTGTGACAATTTTTAACCCCCACAAAAATAATTGTGGCGGTTTCTAGAAGTGCCATAGTTACCTTTGCCACGAGCATTTTGCTGCGGGTTTTTAAAACCTTCACGACAACCGCCACAAAATGTATTTTTGATTTGTGGGGGTTCTCAAAGATAATTAGTGCAAGTGCATGTGATGACCCAAGGGGTCATTTTGTGAAATTAGACTCCGTTCTAGGCTTAATAGCCCTAAAAAGGTTAATTTTAAATATCTCAATTCGCGTGCGCAGTTCGGGCATGATACTGGAAAGCTTTTATGTGAAAATATGAGAAATAGTAATTTCTAGAGTTAAAATTTTATTAAAATTGACTTTGGTCAATATTTTGAGTAAACAGACCTGGATCCATGTTCCGAATATCTCGGGAGGTCCGCAGTAAAATATGGGACTCAGGCGTACGACCGAAAATGAACTCCGAGGTCCCAAGCCTTAGAAATCAATTTTTGAAAGAAATTATTTTGCTGAAATATTAATGAAATAAAGAAAGGAATTTATGTTTGAAACCATTGGTATCAGGCCCATATTGTGGTTCCGGAGCTCGATACAGATTTTTTATAATATTTAGGCCTTGCCTGTGAAATTTGGTGAAAAACGGAGTTCGTTTGACGTGATTCGGACATCCGGTTGATAAATAATGAACTTTAAGTGTTCTTGAGAAAAATAATGAGTTTTGAGGTTTAATTCATAGTTTTACATGTTATTTTCATGATTTGATCACATGAGCAAGTCCTTATGATGCTTTTAGACTTGCTTGCATGTTTGGTTTAGAGCCCTGAGGGCTCGGGTGAGTTTCAAATATGTTTGGGTTGTATTGCGCTCGTTCTTTCTTAGGTTTCGACGTCGTTTCTTCAAGCATAAGTGATATCATATTGAACAAATGAGCTCTGATTTCTATTTTGAATGAAGTATTAGATCCGTATCATAATTATGGACCCGTAGCAAAAAGAATTTTTACTAAGGTTGCTAGATTTTTCAGGTTAATTACGAAATTGCCACTGACTGCGTATTAAAAATCTGCACTATTTGCAAATATTAAAACCTACATATCTCCTTCATTATAAGGTTAAATTAAGTGATTCAAAAGCGTAACTTGAGTAGAATTTCACAAGGAATCCATTAGAGATATAAAAATCGAGTTTTGGAATCGTTTAGAATGATAAACGATGCAGAATAGCTAGCAGAAAAATATATATAAAACATGCAGACTTCTTCTTCTTCAAATTTTCGAACCCCACAGCCCTAGGAACGAATTTTTTCACCATATATCATCCCCAAGTCATAGGTAATCAATTCTAAAATTTACTCTTTCGATTACTCATTGTTTTTCATCACTTTTAAATCAAAAACTAAGAATTTTCATGGTTAAAATTGAGGGTTTGGGTAGAATTAGGAAATTTTATAAAAATCGAATCTTTACCTCGAATTGAGGTCGTATTTCAAAACTAATAGTATATTTGGGTTCGTATGTGAATGGGTAAACGTAAGTTGGTTCGAACCCCGAGTTTAGACCAAGCGGGCCCGGGGTCGGATTTTTTCTTTTTTTGAGAAAACTTAGGAAAAATTATAATTTTCAGTAAAGTTAGTTCCTTTAGCATTAATTAATGATATTAAGTTAATTATGGTTAGATTCGAGTGTATTGGAGGCGAATTCAAAGGGAAAAGCTATAATTGAGCAGTGAGTGGCCTGCGAATTTGAGGCAAGTGTTTGGTCTAACTTTGACTTGAGAGAATAGGAGTCCCCACTTGTTTGCTATGTGAAATTCATGTGTGTGGTGTATAGGTAAGGTGACGAGTATCTATGCACCACCAAATGGTCTGTTAAACACGATCCCTTCCCTGTTCCCAAGTTAATTGATTCCTGGCTTAATTGTTCTATGTTCATTATTGTTTCTACGATTACTTGGCCTTATTCCGTTGTTGTTAAATATTGTTGTGGTTATTTTGAAAAGAGTATTGGTTGTTTATTTGGTTCCCTTGTGGTACAAAACGGTTGAGTAGTTTGGCATTGTTTCTACGAGGCACATATATATTTATGTTCCTGTTGCTTTCATTTTTGATAATATTGAGGAAGTTATGAGAATTGCAGTTTAACTGTCTTAGGACTGTTGAGGTTTACGTGGCTATTTGATTTCAATCGATTATTGCCAATTGTTGTTGCAAGTGTGTTAAAAGTGTTGATTGTTCTCTTGATTCTATCATAGTACATAAAGATTGAGCTGGGTTGACAGCGTTAGGTGTTTACATATATTCTGGTTGGTTTTATTGTAAAATAATATTGGTTGAAGCTTACGAGATATATTATTTTCTGTTTGCAATTGTTTAAATAAAGGTGTTGTGAAAGGCTTGGTCTGAACTGTGAAAGTTTTGATGAATAAACAAAATTGATTGTGATAAGGGGGCTGTGATAAGGGTGGATAATTGATTGTGATACGGGTGAACAAATTGATTGTGATATTGTGAACAGGTGGGATTGGGTTGCACGCTGCAACAAGACAATGATAAGGGAGAATATGCATGTTTTACTGTTCATAAAATAAAGGTTGGAACACTCATTGTTTTATTGTCATTATCTCATATTCTGCTTTTACTATTATTTAAAGTGAAACTTGTTCTGTTTACAATTGTCGAGACATAAATATTGTGAAAGGCTTTGACTTGAATTGTGAAATTATGAATAAATTGATATGATATGTCTGGTGGGAGAGGGTTGTACGCCACAACAAGGAGTGATAAGGGTAGACAGGTGGGATCGGGTTGCACGCAACAGAAGTAATAAGGGTGATATATTTAGGGAGGAGCAATAAGGGTGGACAGGTGGGAGCGGGTTGCACGCTGCAACAAGGTGCGATACGGGAGGACATTTATATTTTTACTAATTTTCAAAGAAAAACAAAGATTTGATAACTTACTATTTTATATTACTATGTTTCATATTTTGGCACTACTTTTATTTAATTTAAAGTTTGGAAACTTGAAAATTATTTGAGAGTTGGTTATAGCTGAGGCCTGAAAAAGACGGCTGAGTTATTTCATTGTTGTTGCAGTACTTAATTATCTGTTTAGATTTTCTTCTTGCTTTATGTTTATTGTCTAAGTTATATTTGTTTTGTTCGTGTAGAATTATTTTATTGTGTTATTGTAAATATTATGGTCACATGTTATATGTTGTTAATGCCCCGCCGTAGTCTCGTCACTACTTCATCGAGGTTAGGCTCGGCACTTACTCAGTACATGGGGTCGGTTGTACTGATACTACATTCTGCACTCTTTTGTGCAGATCCAGATACTAGCCAGCAGTAAAGATTCTTAGAGCAACCATCTATTTATTTGGAGACATGAGGTATATCTGCCGGCGTTCACATATTCCGAGAGTCTTTTCCTATTTTTATAATACTGTTTAATATATTCAGAAGAGTTACACTATTTCTTTCAGCCCAGTGTTTTTAGTATTCTTTAGTAGTTCGTGAATTGTGACACCAGACTCTGGGGTAGTTCTAGATCTATTATATGATTAGTTCGTGGTTCGTTTTTATTCAATTGTTTATTATTTTATCTTTGGAAATCATTTAAATTAAGTTTACTATAAATTTATTTATTGATGCTTAAGAAAATAATCAAGGAAATTAGCTACTCGAATTCTAACAATGGCTTGCCTAGCAAGTGTGGTGTTAGGCGTCATCACGATCTCTAAGATTGAAAATTTGGGTCGTGACAGTGTAAAAACCCCGCAATATGGTTTCGGTGTGTCAAAAAAATACTACGAGTAGTTTAAAAAAAGTTATGTGGGGGGTTTTGAAAGATAATTAGTGCTAGTTTAAAACCCCCGCAATATGATTTCGATGTGTCAAAAAAATATATTGCTGGGCTTTATGAACCCCCTCACTATGATCATAATGGTTCAAATAAGATATTGTGGTAGGGGGGGGGGGGGGGGGTTATAAACCCCCAAAATATGATTCAATTCTTTTTAAAAAAAAAATGTTACGTAGGGGTTTATAAACACTACAATATAATATTAGTATTTTAAAAATAATAATAAGAGTGGCAGTTTAATTTTGCCAGAATATTTTGTTGCAAACTCTTATTCTATTTGAATTTTTTTTATTTGTAGGATTAAAGAAATAATTTTATCAATTAATTTACGACATAAATCAAATTTCATAAAAAATAATCATAGTGACAAACATTACAAATTCAAATCCTGATGGAACTAAATAATTTTTTTATCATGAGCAATGACATGTGATATAGTCACCAACCAGCTAGGATAGTAAAAATGTATTAATTAAAAGATTTAGCTTTACTAATTTTATTCGAAATATAATGGAGTACTTTTTTCTAGCTAAGTCTCTACAAACTCTGCCAAAATAACACTGCCATGCAAGGGTTAAACCTTTTACGGGGAAATAACTAATTCTTGGGTAAGGATACAAAAATAAAATTGATAGGTTGTCGTGAAAACCTAAACTTGATTGAGAACAGTAAGTACTCATTGTTCTTGTAATAATCAGCAATGAAATTCACCATCTTGTGACTATACTCTTTCTGTTGCTCTGCACCCATAGGCTTCAATTCACCCTCTTTAACCCTACCAAACAAGAAAACCCAAATAATATACGCCTAATGTTATGCCAACTAGCTAATGACTATTTTAAAGTAATTTATTGCTTTGGAAGAACACAGTTGGGAACACTTTTAAAGCAATTAGTGTCAACAGTCAGTAGCAATACTAGATCATATTCTCCTTACAGTTGCATGAGTCACGAAACAAGATCTAGTTATTCAGTCAAAAATACATCAGATTTCTTTTAATAGTAGTAACCTTATAGAGATGAATTCTACAACTAGAATGTAAAAAATTAACCAAGCAGACATGAAATAGCAAGATACAGATAAGTAAGAATAAACATATATACCTCGTGCTAATATGAGCATTCTTCATCTTGTGCCAAATATAGAGATATTTCAAGCAATTCTGCATTGCACACAATTTTACAAGGTTGATTGGTAAGTATATAATTACCAAACATCAGAAACTATTCTATATGCAGAATAATAGGACTACTGGCCTGTAATTGTGATAGGTCAAAGCAAAGGAGCTGGTGCTATATAATTTGGCTTAACATTCTGTAATCTCACATTAAAAAGAATCATGGATAAGATCAACCCACCCAATAGCAAAATTTAGGTATTAAATGATGAACACAAGACAAAAATATTGGACCTACAAACGTGGCGTCAAATTTCACAGATAGTGTCCCCCTTCTCATTACACCACCTACTGTGCATAGAAACAATTCATCAAGAATAAAATATCAATAAATGATTGAGCATGCAAGCATCCAAGGGACACCTTGTCTTAATTAGCAAAAGTTACATTTTGGCTAATCTGATGAAATCCACGATGTTATTCCAGCTACATTTAGGACAGTATCATGAAAAATTCGTTACACCCGAATACCTAAAAAGCTTTTGCCTCACAGATGTAGAATATCTTCATTGCAAAGGTCCAATGGTTGCATAAAGCTTATTATTGGCACGACTGATGTCAAATCAAACTCTATGCAACATAAAACACTTCACTGAGACTTGAGAGCACATATTTCTATTCTTTATTTGAAAACACTAGGTAATACTGAGTATAAAAAGAAGAAAGCAACAAGAGAAATTGGAATCCAAACTCTGAAGAGTTACAAATCTCTAGTAGAACGCGCAATTTACTGAGAGCTGCACCTAAAACTAATGCATTAGTAGGTAAAAGAATGCCAAATATAAAAACTCCTAATTACAAATTTCAAAATTAACACATTTTTAGAGTGTTGAATTTGTGATCCATATGTGCTACTTTTAAAATAGATATGCCCCTACTGTGAGAACAACGAGCAAAGTTTCTGCTATGTAACAAATGAGACATATATAACAAATGAGTAAAACAATTAGCACAACAAACCTTGAGGATTCCATGGCGAGAGCAGGGAATCTCCAAGTTTGAATCTTCATCACTATCATGGCAAATCCTACATTCTTTCGTCTTCCTTGGTGTAGGCTCTGCATGGATGTCCATCCTATATATATAGGAAGCACAAATTTGTCATTCTTTTATATCAACATCATGGTTTCATATTTTTAAGAGTAATACTAGTTCAACACGATGTTTTAAAACTTTTTGGAATGTAAGAACATACATATTCAGATGAAGTCTTTGTGAAAATAACTTCTTGTTCACAACAAAACTTACCTGCATTATGTTACAATATTTCAAAATAAGAAGAGAAAACATGATGAGCTATAACAAGAGAAAAATAAGTTAGAAAAATGATTGCATATATTATTTAGAAATAATGTGACTGAAAAGGTGAAAGCATTTCTTAGAACAAAATTAACTGGGAGTCTAGACAATAAAGAAGGGTATTCCAAGAATTATCTGAAGAACAACAGTAAGGGAAAAAAAGAAAAATTGTGAAAAAGAACCAAACCCAGATAGGCTAAAAAGCACTCTCTCTTCTCTCTTCTCTTTCTGCCAATTTTTTATGGAGGAGTAGTGAAACCCTGGCTGCCACGATCTCTCCACAGAAAGGCTGTGGGAGAGCAACATCAAAACATTAATAACCCAAACATTAATCCTATTATGACACAAACATATGCTTCTCATTTTCAATCCACAAAAACAGTCGTTGGTTCTTCAAAAATTGATTTGGTTCTAGTGAAGATCGTCCATGGTGAACCAACTATCGATTTTACTATGGAGGAGGTGAATGCATTCACGATGGAAGAAGGCTTGCAACACGTTGTGATTCTCAAATTTTCTTATGGAAAACCAGATCTACATGAGCTACGGCGGCTTCTCCTAGTCCAGTTAGAAGTAAAGGGTCGCTGCAATATTGGACATCTCAAATTTCGTCGTATCTTGGTAAGGTTAGATCTCTATGAAGACTTTGTTATGATTTTATCAAGATCTGCTGGTTATATAAAGTCCAACGGTGAAGAGAATTTTTCTTCAGAACCTTTCCATGGACTCTAGGATTCAATCCTAGGGAGGAAACTTCAAAAGCAGTAGTTTGGATATCGTTTCATGATCTTCCGCCATCCGCTATTGTCAATTGTTTCAGCGTGTGGGAAACCACTTACTATGGATAACGCGATGTAGTATCGAACTAGGCCAAGTGCTGCAAGAGCTAAGGTGCTACTCGATCTCTTTGACAAACACCCTAAGAAGATTAGGTTGCATATTGTTGACAAAGGTACTGGGAAATTCATTGAGTATTATCAGGAGGTGGTGTTGATACCTAATTTTATTGGTATTTTTTCATAATTTTTTTATATTTTTATTAATTTACCCAGCATTTTATTTTTAATAAATAATTACAAAACTGCATCACAAATGATTTCAAAAGAATTTCTTGATTTAATTTATTATTCATGGTCCTATTAAGGCCAAATTATTCAATAAAAGCCAATTTGGCATCTTTTGACTATAATTGCAATAACTTTGCAATTATAGCCCAATCATATAATTTTATATCATTTTTACCCAAAACTTAGTCATTTGTATTTTAAAATACTGAGTAATCATTTTAAATTATTTTCTATGTATGAAATTCATTTTTATGATTATTATCTATTTTTACAAATTATTTTAATTAATTTAATTGGGTATTTAATAAATAGCCTAATTTCATTTCAATTCTAGCCTAAACTAAACCAGCCCCAAACTCCAATTAAATTAGCCCAATACCCAGGCCTAACCCACTAAAATTATCCGGCCTTGACCTGATTTAATCTCGGTCGTTGATCAATTTTGATCAACGGCCCAGATTCACCCTTTCCTTAATTAACCTAAAAGACCTACCCCCCTCAAAACCCTCATTCTCTCATTTCTCTCATCACTCTCCACCGTTACATCCTCTCATCTCTCTCAAGCTCTCTCTGCTAAACCCTACTATCCTCTCGCCGGCTGTTGGCTCGCCGATAACAATAGTGGTTCCACCACCATCCTAGCCTCCATGGCTCCCTCACATGCCGGATTCCTGCTACCCTGAGGTCCTCAAGGGACCGGTGGTTGTTCAGCTCACACCTATGGTCTTTTCATGCCGTTCTCAGGCCACCCTTGGCCGTCCGAGTAAGACCTTTCTATTTTCCGGCTAGATCTATGGCTTCTAAGCCGGAATCTCTCTATCTCTGGGTTATCTCTCTCTGAAACCCTAACTCATCTCTTGACTCTTCAGATATGCAATAGATCTGAATATATTTTGAGATAGCTTTACTGTTTTCCCTATAAATCTTCCCGATTTTAAAAATGTTTCTTCATCTTCAAAACTAGGGTTTCTTAACCCCTTTTCAAAAATGACTTTCCCTCCTATTTTCAGTATCATTCTATGATTCTTACTATGTTTAAACGGTTATTTAAGTTTTTCCCTTTTTATCTGATTCATTATGTTGAAAACCCTAAGTCTTTTGGTCTTAATCTTGGGTTTTAAGTCTGTCTTTGATAATTTGTTCGTTTAATCTGTATGTGTGCTTGTTTCTCATGAACGTTCTGTGCTTTTGTAATTTTTACCCTATTTGTCTTATTAGGGTTTCTGATTCTTTCTTATTTTTGCATACGTTGTGTTTATCTCGCTTATTCTCAGAAATTTGTGTTAATCCCCCTAATCAGTATTATGTTCTAGTTTGAATCCCTGATTTTGTGTGAATTTTTTACTTTACCAGGCTTATTAGGGTTTCTGATTTCTTGCTTCTCCCTGCTTATGTTTTTCGTTCATTTGTGGTACTTTCCTTTAGTTAATATTGCCTTCTATTGGAATCCCTGATTCCCTGTGATTGATATCCTTTATTCTCTACCGGTTTCTGAACTATAAGTTATTTTCTTGCCTTATTATGTGATTGACTACACTGTCAATCAATTCTTACAAGTCTTTTCTTAATTAGAATATTATGTACCTAGCCTAATTACCTGTTCTATACTTACTGTGTTGAAATATTTCCTTATGTGTTATATTCCAGTCTTATGTGATCTCCTTCCTTATTTGTCTTTACCGTTTGAAGTTAACTCCCTTAATTTAGGAGTACTTATATTGATTTTATACTGATTAATTCTGACTCCCCATAATTACTGCTTGACTTTGATTCTTACCTTATTATTCTACCTAGTTTCAAACTATTTATACATGCTCTCTCATTAACACCAACACATGAACACATTGGTTCAAAAACTATCTCTCACACTCAAAGATTTCTGCTTTCTTTCTTTGCTACTTGCTACTGTTCTGAATTAGTCGGCTGTAAAGCAAGGCTAATTATTGTGCTTTCCTATCCTTCACTTTGTGTTTGCTATCTTCTTTACTGTTATGTTCTGATTTCAATTCAAGTCTCAAAAACAATATGTTTCTTTCGCTACTTCAGTTCATCATGTTTCTAATCTGCTTCTACCTATGGTTTTGTTGTTTGACATGTAATTGACCTCTTTGCTTCATCTAAGTGTGCTAGTTATGTCTTACCTCTTTAGAGTCAACATGCTCTTATGAATCAGTAACCTGACTTTACCCTATTTTTTTTTATGCTTGTGTACTATTGCCTGGTTCTAGTATGCACCTATTGATTTGTTATCCTAAGTTGTCTTAATGCTCAATCATGTTTAGTATGAAATCCTATACTCTACTGAATCCCCTAAGCATTTCAGATTCTGTAACTATGTCTAATTAGTACTCCTGAATCTATGTGTTACTATCTGCACTAAGTGCAAAGGACTTCTGCCTGTTATGTGTTCACCATACATGCTCTATTTGTCCCCAATCCCCAATTAACCCTGTGTGAAGGTTTGTTCTCTGAGTGTTGCTGAACTTGTTTGACTGACTTGTTGTTTGTTTAATTACACAACTGTTTTCAAAAGCTGTTTTACTACAAGACTATTTCAACTAAGTCTCTTTTCACACTGCTTTCCTACTAAAACCTTTTCAAAACTATGTCAAGCACTCACTCTACTCTTAGGTCCTTAAGTTCTGCCCCCCCCCAATTATGACTGCTTAGGGTTCCCTATGAGATCCCTAACTCTGATGCATTGGAGCTGGCACTTCCACACTGCACTTACTCAGTTATGGTGGTGAAATCTGGGTGTGAGAACTGCCCGGGATCCCTTGAGGTCCTTAGAAAACTCTGACACACCCGAATATGAGAAAGGCTATGAAACATTTGGGCATTTGAGGTTCTAGAAATCTGGGCCTATTTTCAGGCTCCCTATAGTGTAACTTCTTATTTTTCTCTATCTATGTAATTCATTCAATATTGGTTTGTAATAGTTATTGTAAACAAATATTGGGGTTGGCTAGTGAAAAGGGTAGGGTAGCTATATATGTTATCATTATCAATGGGTAGAAACCATGCCTTAGGTTTACATTTCCTATATGTGCATTAGAGTCTATGTTTAGGACCAATACATTCTAAGCATGTCATGCATTAGATATCATGTTTTAGGTTTACTGCTTCAGCATCTCATTTGACCCTATTTATCACTTAGAAATCCTGCTTCTAGGCTAAATAATAGCATCAACATAAAAAATGTTGCTCCTGCACATCCTGAAATTATGCCGTAACTTCCTGTGCATTTAGAAATCATGCTTTAGGAATTATGCAACAATTCTGCATCTCTATGTGCATAGTAGATACCACGCTTTAGGATCTCGCCCAATCACACCCNTATTTTGCAACACTTAGAACAACATGCTTTAGGTATAACAATTTCTAAACAGTTTTTAACAATTCTGGTTACTATTGTGCATTACCCCCCACGCCTAGGAAAGCCTTAGGTAATCAACCTTTATAAAACTGGAAAACTGTTTCTTTTGTGTGCACTGCTTAATGGTTAACATGCTTAAAATTAGTAGACAAACTAATTAGGGCCCCTGCTTCTGGGTTTATAAAATAAAACTGCATATCTTCTGTGTTTTGATATTCACTTAGACATCATGCTTTAGGATCCTATCTAATAAAATGCCTCTTGTTTGTGTTTGAGTCGTGCTGTTTACGTGCATTATCTGTGGAGGTAAATCTGAGCCTCTTAATTGTTATTTCCTGCCTTTATTTGCTAAAGTCCTATTTGTTCTTGCCTGTCGCCTAGTATTTTCTCCTTTTAAACCTTAGGGGTTTGTCTAGAACTGCCTATAGTTAGAGGTCCTAATTTCCTCCAGGACCATTAAGAAGGGACGGGTAACAACACACACAGAGTTTGTTAAACAACACTCGCTTAAATAACATCTAAAGGGTGGGAAAGGGTAGATATGGATATGATGACCGGTGCGCTAATGCCACATGTAGCCCCTTTCTGAGGAGTGATTACCGGGCATTGTACTGATGTGATCCTATAGGATAAACAACCTAGGACTCCCCTATCCCTTACACATGTGTGCTTAGACTGTAAATCTTTCAAAACCTTATATATGTGCTTAGACTTTAAATCTTCTAAAACTTTACTTCATATGTGTGCTTAGATTGCGAATCTTTTCAAAACCTTTATTTGTTTAAGCTTATTTGCTACTTGTTTAAATTCACAAAGCTTTTTTGGCCGGGAACCACAGTTGTGGACTTTGAGGGGTGCCTAACACCTTTCCCTGGAAGTAATTTCAAGCCCTTACCCAATCTCTGGTTATTTAAATCTGTGTTATAATGACCCTTAGTAGGTGCCCTAACGCACCTTAATTCATTAGGTGGCGACTCTTCAATTCCTTACATACCCCTTTTCCCAAAAGTAAACGAGTTGTCCCAATAATGTCAAAACCCCTGACCGATCCGAAAGGAGAGGGAAAAAGGGGGCGCGACAGCATGGCGACTCTGCTGGGGACTTCTAGGCTTTTACCATTTCAAACTGCTTTGTGAATTTGTCTTTATTTTTCTAAAACCTGCACCTTTTCCCTTTCCCTTTATGTGCAATTAATTGTTTACTTTCCCAAGTATTTATTCTTTTAAATGAAACTGACATGTTTCTTTTTGTTTTCCGTTGTAACTGCTTTTCAATCATAAGTGTTGTATTTACCGCTTTCATAACGTGCAAATACATGACAACATGCTTTTATTGCTTATTTTATTGTTGCATAATCATGCTCAACATCATATTCCACTTGTGCCTATACAAATCCTATAGCAACGCTTGTTCTTATTTTATATCATCCCCTAAATTCGAAAAGGCTTATTTACGATAAAACTAGTCGATCAGCGGTGCAGTCGACGGTTCTGTGCCTTTCCCCCTCAAATTGTCCGCTTGAGGGTACCAGTCTAAAACCCCATAGAAACCCTACTCTGATTATAATTGTACATGCATCATGGTCAAACCTAGCCGGGTTAATATGTTGTCCGCATAAAAACCCTTTAAGACAACCTTATCCAAGAGTCCACTGGGGTTCTTGTAATCCCAACGGGAGCGATCACGATATGTGCATTAATTTGGAGAAATAAATGCCAATATGCTAATCACTAATGTATAAGTAGTTGAATCCGGAGGGGGAAAGGGTCTAACCTTGTCTATTTTGCAGAAAATGAGGCATGAAGTCCCAAGGTTTGGCATGGTCCAAAGAATACCACCATTGTTGCTAGATTGGTGGAAAGACCTTTCGCCAAGTGACAAAGACCATGTGAAGAGGGTCCTCGGAAACTTACCCTCTTTACTGGATATCCAACCGAACAATATGTTGATTTAGGCAACCACTATGTTCTGGGACAGAGAAAGGTCTGTGTTCCATTTTGGCAACATAGAAATGACCCCCTCTTGGAGGAGATGGGGGGTTTCGCGGGATTACCTGGGGACAGTCCAGGTTTGTTGGTGCCAGAAAACCGTGCCGCTAGGGGATTCCTAAAATGACGGGTTTGAAAAGGAACGATGATTTAGAATGCCTGACAGAGTCCTACATACCTTTTGACTATCTCTATGAACGATACGACCATAGCAAATCCTATCTTATCTTCCACGATGAATTCTCTATTACTTCCTTGGGTCATATTCACCGCAGGGTTTTTATGTTCGTTGTTTGCTTCCTGGGTATGATAGTATTTCTGAGCAAAGGATATAGGATTCATATTGGAATGGCTATGGTAGACAAATTCTTAATGGAGGGGATCGAGGGGAAAACATATACCATTATCCCTATGATCATAGAAGACATATACCGAGCCCTGGACCGCTGTCAGAAGGGGTTCAAACACTTTGAGGGTTGTATTCTGCTACTACAGGTTTGGTTATTGGATCATCTCCAAAGGGGTCAATATCGTCAAGATTTTCCATGACAGGCGTGGAATGACCATATAGCCTTCCATCACCCTAAGAGAATGACCTGCATCCCAGACAAGTTTGCTCAACCAGAAAATGCTACAGAATGGGCACCATTTTTTGACAATTTGACCGAGAACCAGGTCCAAAGGATGTTCGAATGGTTCCCTACCAATGAGTTCATGATCAGATCGAGGGAAGCTCTGTACCTAGTGTTGATTGGTTTAAGGGTCATATACCCTTATGCTCCTATCAGGGTTATGAGACAGGCAGGCAGGAAGCAAGTCATACCGCGAGTCTCTAAAATGAGTCATTACAGAGCAAATTTTCAGGACAACGACATCCCGTACAAATGCGAAGCTCAGCATATGTGGCATCTAAAGGTTATTATAGAAAGGGACACCATCGATCCAGACAAGTACCACGCAGGGAATGTACGCTTTTACCTATCAAGGTTGGAAGACAGCATAGCAGGGATAGTTGAGCCGGGAATCGGTGGGGGAAACAGGGTCATAGATGAAGTTGCTGGGGCCCAAGTAAAATACAGTAAACTGCGCAAAAGGGTTCGTGAGTCCGAGGCTGAGCATCTGGAGCAACACAAGACTGATATGGAACTGATAAATGAGTTGAAGGAAAGGGCTATCAAATCCAATGAGAGGTTGGAATATTTGGAGCAGGGTCTGATAGAACTAGAGGAGAAGACAAGGAAAAGAGTCGCTGACTGCCAGAATGCTGAGGGAAGCAAATGAGGGCATCTAGCAAGAGTATAGCTGTTGTTGGGCATGCACGACCTGGGGAACCTGATCGACAGGGACAAGAAGATCAAGCCTGGAGAAGGTCCTTCTGGGACCAAGTAGATTGGATTCACCTGCTTTTTCAAATGTAATAAGGCCAAGTGCCATTAGTGATTCATCTTATTCAGTGTCGTTTTTGATTTATCGACTTTTAAATTAATGAAATGAGGCAATTATTGGCATCTAAGTTCTCCAAATCAACTTGTCGCTAGGCCTACCTCGGGCACAACGAGGTTCCCAAAATTAGGACACGCTTTTATATCCCTGCAATGTGTGTTTAAATACTGCAATATTTTCTCATGATCCTCACTGACTTGGCTACCTTTGTTTTTGATTTTGTTTTCTTTCTTTTATTCCCCTCCCCAAAGGTTGGTTCGTGCATTCTGGCATCATCAACACAAGATCCAGGGGCCCTCCACCTCCTCCTCCTCCTAGTCCACTTAAGGGAAAAGGCAAAGGCAAAATGGAAGATTTGAGCAATATCAGAAAGGAAAACATAATGAAAGCTGAACGAACAGAAGATCCTAACAATCAAGGTACTCAGGTTCAGAATGATGCTATGTCACAACTCGAGCAAAGGCTGTTGAAACTCCAAGGGGCGCTTGAACATGTGCGAAACTTGGCGAACCTGTCCTTGTCACTTAGTGTTCCAGATGTCAATCATCCGAACACCCAAAAACCCATACCTCCTCAGAATACCCCAAACAAACAGAACCCTCCCACAACTCACCACCGTACAACTCCACCAAAAAATCAAACTATTCCACCACAATGCAACACTTGCCACACTCCGAGAAACACCCCACTGATCATCCTTGAACCACAAAGCTCCACAGATGACCACCTCTATGCTCAGGTGCCAAGCCATCATAACAACCCCATATACGTGGAGACTCTACCTCACACCACCCAACCTATTTCTTACACACCTGCATCCAGTGAGAAGGATATGATCATTAAGAACTTGGCCGAAGAACTCAAGAAACTCACTAGCCGAGTCCAGGGCGTCGAAGGAAGTAAAAGAGTTGCGGGATTGAACTATGAAGATCTCTGCATACAACCTGATGTTGAACTACCAGAGGGTTACAAACCTCCTAAGTTCGAGATGTTCGACGGTAGGGTCCATCTGAGAACCTATTGTGATAAATTGGTTGGAGTAGGAATATACGAGAAGATTCACATGAAATTGTTCATGAGAAGCCTCACCGGAGATGCTTTGTCTTGGTACATCAGCCAAGACCCTAAGAAGTGGTCCAACTGGGTAGGCATGGCCTCAGATTTCATGGATCGGTTCAGGTTCAATACGGAGAATGCTCCAGACGTATTTTATATCCAGAACCTCAAGAAGAAGCCCACCGAAACTTTTCGCGAGTATGCCATTCGCTGGAGATTTGAAGAAGCTAAGGTCAGGCCTGCCTTAGATGAAGAACAAATGAACAAATTCTTCATCTGGGCATAAGACCCGCAGTATTATGAGAGGCTGATGGTAGTTGAAAACCACAAATTCTCTGACATCATCAAGCTAGGTGAGAGAATTGAAGAAGGGATTAAGAGCGGAATGTTTACTAATTTGGAGGCACTACAAGCCACCAATAAAGCCTTGTAGTATATCCAAGAACAAAGATACAGGGACGGTAATGGTTGCGCATGGACCCAAATCCCTGTTGGTATACCGAACTTCCCCACTCACATACCAAGCACTCCCACCTGCTTATCAACCCACGTCTCCCAGATATTCCCAACCATCCACCGTTTATCATACATACAACTCTCAACCCTCTCACTTCCAGTCACCCCCTGCTCGCCAAAATTTCCAAGACCTCGATCCAATTGATCGCAGGCCGCCCAAGCAATATACTGCCATTGCTGAACCTATTGACCAATTGTAAGAAAGATTAAAAGCTTCTGGTTATGTTACTCATATCCCTGCTATAACCCCTGAATATCCATCCCAATGGGTCAACCCAAATAAAACCTGTGCATACCATTCCGGCATGAAGGGGCATACAATTGATGAATGCCGTCCACTTAAGGATAAAATCCTATCTCTAATTGATAATAAGGTCATCCAAGCAAAGGAAGCTACTCCCAATGTCCGCAACAATCCGCTCCCAGACCATAGGTGTGGAGGCATCAACATGATAAAGATATAGGAAGAATGGGACCTAGAGGGGTCGATTGGATTAATAAAAGAAGGTGATGACCAAAGAAGCCAACGGTCACACTTAATCCCATCATAGTACAGATTCAGCCGTTAGGAGATGTTGAGGTAGCTGCGTCAGTCCCATTCATGTTTGAAGTGGAACCACCTGCGGATGCACCTGTGCCGTTTGAGGTTGAGGTAATCCTACCTGCCACGGCACCTGTCCCATTTGAAGTGAAGATAGCCGCACCAATTACAGTGACAGTGTCAACCCCGCCGCTTTTCAACACCAATGTCGTTCCTTGGGACTACATGGCTGAAGCAAGAAGGAAAGGTAAGGTTAAGATGGAAGAAGCTGGTGCCGCACAGGGGATGACCAGGACCGGCAGGGTCTATACACCTGAACACTTGGAAGAGTCTAGAAAACTTGCTTCCAACAGGCCACCCGTCATTGGAACAGGTCCAGATGATCTTTGGAGAAAGGTGCAAGCCAAAGAATATTCAGTCATAGATCAGTTGAACAAGACTCCATCCCAAATATCCATCATGTGATTGCTGCAGAACCGGAAGCGCACAGGAATGCTTTGATGAGAGTGTTGAATGAAGCATATGTGCCTAATAACATCACCAGTGGAGAAATGGCCAACATGGTGGGATAGGTGCTGGAAAGTCACAAGATCACTTTCCACGAGGATGAGCTTCCACATGAAGGGTTAAGTCACAACAAGTCACTGCATATTACTGTGCAATGTGAAGATTATTTCATTACCAGGGTTCTAATCGACGGGGGATCCATCCTCAACATTTGCCCATTGAAAACCCTCAAAAGATTGGGCAAAGGATTGTACGATATAAGAGAAGGGTCCATGAATATGAAGGCTTTCGACGGTTCTCAGAGGGCCACCATTGGAGAAATCAGTCTTTGTCTACAGATGAGACCTACATGGTTCGAGATTGAATTTCAGGTTATAGATGTATCTGCGTCATATAACCTGTTATTGGGGCGGCCGTGGATACATGCCGCTGGGGCTGTGGCATCAAAATTGCATAAGGCAGTGAAATTTGAATGGAACCACCAGGAATTAATCATCCACGGAGATGGAAGCAACCCTATACTATAGTCGCCAGACCATCTCAATGGGTGAAATTAGAAGAAGGCTGGGTGGAGAAACCTATCATCACATCAAGCAGATCAACGCAATAGACAAGGATAAGTGGTGGGATAGTAAGATCGAAAGCATATTGAACTATGTCACACCTCCTTTTTCCACCCCCGGATTAATGAAGGGTAATAAGGGAGTTTTTCCAATTAAAGTGACATTATTCGAATTTGGGATTTATTTTAGTTTTCAGAGTCGCCACCCGGATTTTTGACAATGCTCCGGGACACCGTTTTATTTTAAAATCCCAAACCGAGGACATTTTGACTCTATTTAATTTGTCTGCGACCAGAAATCCGAGTAAGGAATTCTGTTAACCCGGGAGAAGGTCTTAGGCATTCCCGAGTTCTGTGGTTCTAGCACGGTCGCTTAACTATTAATATTTGGCATAATTATCTAATTATTTACATATTTTAAACCTATTTTGCTTTTTAGCCTTTTTCACTTTTTAGCCGCTTTTAATATTTATGGATTTATCTTGAAACAAGTCACGATGGCGTGCACTTGTTTGTTTTTGGACACATTATAACTGCGCCACATGAAATGCACCCGCAATTACAACATGTGATTTTTATTATAATTTGAAGTTGAAGACGGGGACATGAGTTGTCGCACCCGAGTGCAGATTATATAGTCATGACTATGGTCATGACGATTAAAAATGCCTATTTGAGGCGATATTCAATTATTCTTTGAGTTTTGGAATATTACCTAAAAGAGGTATTTTAGCTTACGGGATGTATCTATAAATCATTTTTGATATTTTATGGATTTATGTTGGGACAAGTCACGATGGCGCGCACTCGTTGTTCTTGAGCACACGGCAAACCCGTCACACGAAATGCACCCGTGGTTGATATGTACATTTTGTTGATGTTTGGAGTTGAGGGTCGGGGGCATGAGTTGCCACTCCCGAGTGTAGTTTATTGTAATTTTGAGGTAATGATCGATTTTTATTAAATTTCAAACTAAAGGTATTCATTCTACCTAGAAGATCTCCTAAAATGATATTCATTGGTCTAAGAAGGCATCTTATGGGCTATGGCCTCATCGAGCCCCGTTTTATCGCATTAGGCCATCCTAAGTTAGCTCTCCTTGTAATAGGACTACTAGTTCTGAAAAGAATTTTTGTTTTTGGCCAACGATGACAAACGTGGGAATCAGAACGTCCCTCGTTCGTTCAGATATATACACTTATGAAATTCAGATATCTAAATATGTTACTTGTTAATTCTGATACGAATGGGCAAGATGAAATCACTCTACTTCTTCCAGAATTTTATGATTTCTAACAAAGATCATATCATAGGCGGTTTTATTAACTTTGAAAACAGTAATCCTTACCAATTCTAAACAACCTAATCTCATGCTTCTAAAGGATTAAAGTTCACACGTATGTATATATTGATTTTCGCAGATTTATGAGACACAAGATAAACTGAAGATAATCTACTGATTCTATTCATGTGGAAACTCTACTGAATTTGAAATAACCATTTTTTTTCTAAAATGCAAATGGGGTGTTTATACAGATTTTACATACGTTCTTTTGTCTAATATCATTTGCAGAACAAATAAAATTGTAAACTCGAAATTTTAGGAACATGAATAAAACTGAAATTAAGCGTACAGTCCAGTCTTAAATTACATTACAATGAAAGCTGAAGAAATACAGGGGGATTATAACTTGACTGCCGCTATACACTTTCCAGAATGAAAGAAACTAAAAATAAGATTCTAACTAATTTGCTGACTCGAAACTCCCTTGCGGCCTTACGTTTGAGCCTTCTCTTTGTAATCTGTAGAACACCCCAATATAATTTAGGTGTTGTGCAATTACCAAAACCAAACTGACCATGAAGAGGTCAATTTAATCCTGATATTGCGTGTGTTTAAACCATACTATCTGGCAGAATTATTTATGCGCTTTCT
>ML335195.1:0-63877 GCA_005239505.1 Nicotiana paniculata | reverse complement strand
ATATATATATATATATATATATATATATATATATATATATATATATATATATAAAAGATTATTTTTGTTATATCTTGTAGATTATTATTCTTAAATGATTCAATTTTGCAGGATTTGGGATCTATTAACTTTGTTGCTACTGCTGAAATAATTGATAGAGAACTGATATTATTTTCGGGAAATAATCTAGGTAATGTATTTCCTAACCTATTTGATAATTATTTGATTAAGAAATAAGTTATAATTTCTTTCTATTAATGCTTTTGTTAACCTATTTCGTGTTTGCTTTTTTAAATCTAACAGAGATTTTAACAGTCATGAATCAAGAAGGGTGCTCAAGCAAAAACAAAAAAATATCCAATCGCATTGGAGCTGGATCACTTTCATCTTTGTGAAACCAAAAGGTTTCATCGCAGACAACCAAAAGAACCTTTCAAGCTATAAGGTCTAATGAAAATGAATAAAGACAATCAGAATCTCGAACACTTGCATTTTTGCCAAAGCAATCATTGACAACAAAAAGAAACTTTCGTGAAAATGAAAATGTTTCGCAAAGATCTCAATTAGAAGAAAAAGTGCAGCAGGTGCCATTGTTTTCTACCTCTTCTGCAACACAAGGAGTGCATGAACAAGTGCGGAAAATGCAATGGATTCCATCACTCCTACATCACAAGCAGTGCATGAAGATGCTACCAATGATGAAGCAATTGATCAACAAGAAGATTCTACCAATCATGAAGCAATTGAACAATCTGAGGAACCACGCAAGTATATATAAATTTTAATCATAAAATTAACTAATGTTGTGATTGGTGATTATGATTTTTTTGTATTAGTGCAGGCCCTTCCGCGCCAAAAGGAAAAAGAGGCCCTACTCAAATGCAAAGGGTGAACGGAAGGAAGGACCGTAAAATAATCGTGCTAAATGAGTTACATCAACCCATTGGTCCTAATGATGAAGTTGTGAAAGAGTCGGTAGTTTCCTCGGCACATTAGGAAGGAATGAGACTTTTTGTCCTCTTAATGTATTTGATTGGAGGAAAGTAGATACAAAAAATGATATTTGGAAATATGTCAAGGTTTGAAGTTCCTAATGTTCAATAAGCGTTGATGATACTTTACATTTTCTTATATTAACCTAATTGCAATAAATTTGCAGGAAAAATATGACATTCCTGAAGAGGCGAAGAAATGGGTTTTTGATTCAGTTTGAAGTGCTTGGAGAAAGTATAAAAGTCACTTGAAGAGAAAGCACTTTGAAGCATATGAGAATGACGAGCCTCGAATGGAAAATAAAGCCGAAAGATGTTCTGGCTGCTCACTTCAAAGATCTTCTTGAATATTGGAACTTCGACAACTCCAAGGTATTTCCTTTTCGTTATTTGAAACTAAGATTTATTTTTTAGGAGTTGATGAAAGGGTTTGGGATGTATAGCTAACTCCAAGCAGAAAAACAGGGGATGTTGGCGATAAGTTCACCTTATGGATTATACTGAATCCTCTAATATACTTAATTTATTGATTATGATATGTCTAGTATTTTAAAATTAAAAGATACGAATTGATCTAACCAAACAAAGCATAGCCTGCATAATAGAGATTTGGATCCTGAGCAGTTTGAGCATAACCTTTTGTCATCGTAAATTTCGTCTTGTAAATATTTGCGTGTTTATTTGCCGAAAAAGTCTGAAACCAATATCAAGAATCGAAAAAAGTCGAAGCATCCACACACTGCTGGCAAAACAAGTTTTGCTCAAATTATCGAGGTTTGAATTTTTCTCTTATTTTTCTTAAAGTATGAATTTGCTATCTTTGCATGAAAAGATTATTATACCAGTTTTCATGTTACTAAGAAAAAAAGAAGGAAATGGTTGATACTTCGGATACTCTATCAAGTAAGGACATCTTTGTGGCTAAAGAAAAAGAAAACCGGGTCGAATATACAAAAGCTCTTATGAGAATACAATTAGTAAAATTGTAAGAAATTTCTAATTTAAAGTTTGTCGTGATTATTTATTTGTTCTTAATTATCGACTTAGTATTATTTACTTAAACTCTGTTCTTTTGCATTTGGTTTGTAGGCTGAAATGGATAGAATACAATCAACTCAAGAAAGTGGAGATGGAAGTGATTCAGTTGACGCGTTTACATCAGTCATGGGACCTGAGCACCTTGGTCGGGTAAGATTGTATGGACGGGGAGTTAACAAGACTCTCTTAAAAAAGAAAAAACAAGATTTTGGATCCTCTCTAAATGCTACTGATGAGAGAATGGAACAAAAAATGGAGGAAATGGAAGAGAGTATGTAACAAAAATTGCTGGAAAAGCTTAATGCAGAAAAGGAAAAAATGCTAGACGAGCTCAATGCTCAAAAGGATGCTATGGAACAAGATATTACAATGAATGTCGTTACGCGACTTCAAAGCCTCAAACCCGATTTAAGACTTGATCTTGACATGCTAATGTTTAGTGCTCGTGCACGTGGTGAAGTTGCTTCTGCACAACAAGGTGTTATTCATACAATCAATCGTCTATCCATTGGCAGTAACAATCAAGGTTAGTCCATAGAAAATGTTACACGTCTTCTATTTCCTCTTCTTCTCCTCTTTTTTAGGACCTCAATTGTAAGCTACCATAGGAAGCCTAGTAAATGCTCTCTGCTTAAATGCTTTAACATATTCTCTATTCTCCTTTCTTTTTTTCAAACTTTTGCTCGAGTACCATAGGAAGCCTAGTAAATGCTCTCTGCCTAGTAATAGTTTTTCGTAGATCTTTAAGTTGATACAGTTGAACCATGATACATTTCTATAGTAGATGATAGTATGTGACTTCTTATATTAATTTGGGAGAATAAGAGAACAGGTAGGAGCATATTTCACCAATAATTTGGCCAACAAGTATAAGTTTTATAATTATACACTATCTTTCTTCTCATTTCCCCAACAAAGCAAAGTGAAGCCTTAACAAGAATCCTAACACAAAACCCAACATATTATCAAGGTTATGTAGTTGATTAACCAGATAGTGTAAAAGAATACAATATCGTCAGTGCACATAAATTAAACCAACGATAAAATTAGTGAGGTATACAGACAACGAAAATTCTTAATGAGGATCTATTTGTCTTTGTTAGGCTTTGAAATAAATATTTCTTCTAGTCTATCCTCCTGAGTTTTACTAACAATTAGTAGTTCAACTGTAGTTTGAACTCCAGTCCTATGCTAAACCTTTTTTTAGTCACAGACCAAAACACTGTTTATTCATGTTTGGAAGGATCTGAAAATAAGTACAAGACATGTTGTACTGAACAAATAATATAATATCTTGAATACATTATGGTCCATGTATGATATATCCTTATATTTGTAATATGTATTGTTTTATTGTGATTGAAACACATGCATTCCGTCCTGATGTGCGCATGTATTGTTGTGTTCTTGATCATCAAAAAATAGAAGAGTGTCTTTTTTCATGTCTGATTAGTTTCTGTAGAGGATGAAAAGACATTCTCTATTATTTCTTAATAACAGATATGAGAATTATTTCCAAGCTGTCTTGTCTTGGATAAATATTTCCCCCCTAATTATTCAATTATGTGAAATTAAACTTCTCATTTCTCCTTTTTGCACTTTTTGATTTTAAATGACCTCAGGTGGAATTTTTCAGCCTTTGATCACTTAGCACTTGTGCGGATTAGTTTCTGTATAGGATGAAAAGACATTCTCTATTATTTCTTAATAACAGATATGAGAACTATTTCCAAGCTGTCTTGTCTTGGATAAATATTTCCCCCCTAATTATTCAATTATGTGAAATTAAACTTCTCATTTCTCCTTTTTGCACTTTTTGTTTTTAAATGACCTCAGGTGGAATTTTTCAGCCTTTGATCACTTAACACTTGTGCGGATTAGTTTCTGTAGAGGATGAAAAGACATTCTCTATTATTTCTTAATAACAGATATGCGAATTATTTCCAAGCTGTCTTGTCTTGGATAAATATTTCCCCCCTAATTATTCAATTATGTGAAATTAAACTTCTCATTTCTCCTTTTTGCACTTTTTGCTTTTAAATGACCTCAGGTGGAATTTTTCAGCCTTTGATCACTTAACACTTGTGCGGATTTGAATCTGTATCTTTCGTTTGAAATAATTGAACATGTATCTTTCGTTTGAAATAAATGAATATGTATCTTTCGTTTCCTATATAGTTGCTTTTTAGAAACTAATATAGATGGTTAAGAGTTCGGGAAAGGGAGTTCCATGGCTTTGAAAAATATAAAAATTTGCAAACTGGTGAAACCCATCAGAATATGTTTGTATGTTGATCAACTAAAGGACAAAGATGGATAGGATTTTTGTGTTACTGTCGTTTTAGATGTTACTGAAGTTGTCTTGTAGTTCTAATAGGAAACTTAGACAATGGAAGGTAGGATCCATACACAAGGCCTAACAGTGTTCTTGGCTTCATAAACTTGTATTTATATTTATCTTTGGTCTGAGCATAATCCATTTTCCAAATCTCACTTTATACTCTTTTGTAGGTGGAGTAGAGGAAGAGATGGAAGACAGAGGCAGTGATGAAGATCTAGACCTTACTTGAATTTTGGATTGTTGATTGTTGTAGATGCATATGGCGGTTTCTAGAAATGTTTGTTAGTAAAACATTTTAAAACTTTTGATCTTGAAATATCAAATGTATGTTATTGGTTATTTCATAATTATCTATGGATTTATTATTAGCTTGTTGGACAATTTTGATTATGAATAGTTTCATTTTGCTATTTATATAAATTTTAGTGTTCTGTAGTTTATTGTGTGTGTATATGTATATATATATATATATATATATATATATATATGTAAATCATTATTTATAATAGGGGCACTATTTTCAATTCAATTAAATTGTTACAGCTAACAAAACTGTTGCCATAGGACCTGCAAACCGTTCCAAATTAATATAAAAATTGTTGCAATAGGTAGTCCAATCGTTGCCATAGGACATGCCAACCGTTCCAAATAACTAAAAGCGGTTGCAGTATGTCATAGAACCGTTTCCATAGGACCTGCAAACTGTTCCAAAATAATCTAAAAACCGTTGCAATAGGTAATTCAACCGTTGCAATATCTTAAAAATAGTTGCCATTACTGTAATACTTGTAACGGTTTAATAGATATAGTAACGGTTATTGACCGATGCATTTAACATTATGGTAACGGTTATTAACCGTTGCTGTTGACCAGACTAATCGTTCCAACAGGATGAGTGAAAATTGTTGCGATAGACTGTCTATAGCAACGGTTATCTGAGCCGTTCCAAAAACCGTTCCATAAGCTCTATAGGCACGACAGCTCGTGGAACGGGCGCTGAACCGTTGCAATACACCTATGGTAACGGTTTACTTACCTATTGGAACGGTTTTGCATCCGTCGCCATAGGCCCATTTTCTGGTAGTGTTACTATTTTTAGATTGAAGCATTCATCCTTATTTTCTTCAGCTAGTCTTTAATTGTAGTACATAGGGAATACCATCTGAATCTTGTAAAGCTGCAAGCTTATTACATCTTATAACCGATGGAATATTTGATTTTCTTCCTCGCCTATAATTATCCTTAGTTACTTAGCTCCACACCCCTGTGCTGGTAGGGTTGCTTCTAAGCTGAAATTTTGAGTGCCTCCCTAGTACCACTCTCTTTTATTTCTGTTACACTTATACAACTACCCAAACTCCAATCGAAATACTTATAAAGGATTACAAAGTCATATCTACGAAACTTAATTCACTTTGTTGGGGTTTACTATGTTTAACTTGCACGATTTGTTGATTTGTCTGTGTCATCTTGTCTAGCCATAACTAGGCTCTTCCCGAATAAACCACTAACTATTTGTTGGTCCATTCTCACATCTATATTTCGCGTAATCTATCTTGGATTATTTCCTTTGGCTTAAATTCCCATCGCACTGGCTCCTTATGTATCAAGTGTCGATTCACACTTGTTTATTAAAATAACATCCCAGCAGGAATGCTTACTGCCTCTCCTCGACGTCGTGCTTACATAATGTTCTAGAGTTGTAAAATATCTCTACGATCTGAAAAAAGCAATCTCATTCCTTTCATTTTTTTACCGTATTCTTCCTTTACACAGTTACCTGAACCACATAACTCCAACATAATACCATATCACACCATTTTCACCCCTTTAGGGGAATATTAACATTTAATGCTATGATGATTTACCTATAAATGGTTTACCTCTTCATATTTGGCATTTTTTCACATCTTCATTGATCCTTACTTGCCTTGCGATAACCCTTCTACACCAAGGATAATTGAATTCCTTATGCACAAGGGTGACACTTAGTGTAACTAGAGCACTTAGTCTTTTACGCTTAAATCTGCTCACAATGCTTGCTTTAGGGAAGCGTGTTCCTAAAGGACCTCTAAAGGTTATTCTTTTGTTGTCCATTCTATTATTGTCGGAATGATATCTCTTAAATTCTCACGATGCCGACTACTATCAAATCTTCTGATCCCTAATTCATGTTCAGTTTATCTCGTTCACTAGCCCATACTGATTTCTATTACTGCAAGGGTCTAACTTAACCTTCTGGTAATCACGTTCCAGTCACCAACTCAGTTCTCGAAATGAGGGTATGACTTTATGGCTTATACAGTTTTATTGTCTCAAGGCCTATCACCTCTTGTCTTTTCCGTCACTTGACTATAGACTCTATCATTCTGTCATATTTTGATTTACCGTTATCACCTATTTATCACATCTTAATCATAATGCTTCATTTACTCTCTTCTTATTCTCCGGCTAGTAGTTCTTTCTATCACTTTATTTTGAAAACTTCAACAAAACATTCTTTCACTTTTAGCTCCCCTTGCTTCATCTCTCTGGCTTTTCGGAACGCCTAACATTCTCCTTATTTTTATTCGGGGCGTGAATCATACTAAGGTAAGTATTTATTCCTTCTAGGATTCCACTACATACCTTCTAAACCTTTTGAACATTTTAGTATCCATATCTGACTGCACTATTCTAGAGTGCACCATCTGTGTGTTTTACAAGGAGATCTACTACCACGTTTGCACTATCCTTCGAAAATGTTGGCTAATGATAACAATCCATCCGCCATTTTGGGTTACTCTAAACCCAATTGGATCCTGATATCCCATTCTTCTCTTAAACTATATTTGTTAGCTCTTATAGGGCATAACTGATATGGGTGTTGTCAATTGTACATACCTTTGTTACTGTTCAAAGTAACTCAGAATGCTTATATTTCTCTGCCTGAACTGTAAATACTGATAATCTTCACTAACTGGGTACCCTGTACCCTTCTTCACTTTGCTTCTTTACTTTCTTTCTTATCACATTTACTCATCATAAGCATGATGAAGCATCGAGTTCCTCTGACTCAACTCTTCCATAGCCACATGCAATCTCTTAACAACTTTCTTTCTGGATGAAGGTATCGTTGTATTATGCATAAAATTGAATTTAGGAGTTTGAATTCTTACAAATGATCTCTACCACACGATCTATAGTACGAGTGACAGTCCTAAATGTCGTGTAGCCTTCTGCATATAAGTGTGGTGCACAGCACACCCATAAACAAGACCTTACTAGACCCAGCTTGTAGATTCCCTAGCATAGAGCTGCTTTGATACCACTTTTGTCACCCAAACCGATGGGCCATGACGGGCACCCGGTGCCTTATCCAACTGATTACCAACGTAATGTATCTTTCTTATCATACTATCATGGGTAAATAGTTTGGAAGGGCCATCATGATATAATAAGCATAGAAATTAAGGGAATACTTGACATAGGACGAGCCAACATTATGTACAAACTTATACATGTGACATACGGGACTATAAGACCGAAATGATCATTTGTACACTCAAAACATAAGCTGACAAGGCCATACAATCATCCATATACATGACATCTGTCTACAAGCCTCTAAGAGTAAATAAGCATCATAAAGGTCGGGACAAGGCCCCGCCATATGAATCAATACAAGTCCAAATCATATTGACCAAAAAGGCAAGTCCGAAGCAAGTGGAGTGCACCAACACCTTTCGCTGAGCTGACGGCCTACTGGAAGGACTGATAACCTATATACATATAATATACGCATCTATTCATGGGTCAATGTACATGTATAAATGAATGTAATGCATAAGAAGTAAGTCAATAAGATCTCTCAAAATGTCATAAGATCAATATGCCTTCATTTAATATCATGAAATAAACTTTATCAACTTACATATTTTCTGAGACCCATGAACATGCGATCTGATAATAGGTCACATGGGGAATCAAGAACACTGGTACCCCTGGTACGTCTAAAAATGGATTCGTTTGTGAAAGTTCCGTGTTTGCTCATTTCACTTGTATCAGAAGGACCATGCCAAAAAAAAGGGATAACCTGAACATACCTTATCAAAATATGTCCAAGAACCACGTTGAACTCGTCGCGTCACACCTTAATCTATAAAAAAGATAATAATACTATCATTACACTAGGAAGTTTCAACTATCGCACAATGAAAAACAAGCTTATTTTATACACAAAACAACAACCGTAGTAGTGTCAAACAACCTGAAAATGTAACAATGATCGACCAGCCCACCATTCTGCCATTATGTGGTGTTTCTCCACACCCTTTCTCCTTCAAAGCTCCATAAAAACCATCAAAATATACAACCCAACAATAACACGAAAGATCCCACAAAACAGTGGACTACAAGTTGAACAACTCCAACTAACGGCTTTCGATCACCGTCCCATGAGTTCTTACAATTATTGAACAAATTTCTCTAATTTTACAGCAGAAGAAATGGATGAAAGAGGGCAGTTTACTTACTTTATTTGGTGAATATCTTAGCTTCTATATTGTTTCTTTAACCCTTATGTTTTCCTCAAACTAGTACTTAAAAAGAAGAGAAAATCATTTAGGGTTTTGTGTTGAATTTTTGGGAGAAGTTTGTTGAGGTGTATCCCTGATTTTTTTTATCTATAATGAGTTTAATATCTGAAGGAAATTAGCCCTTAAAATGTATCTTTGGCCGACTTAAACTAGCACCTTTTTAGGCATATTTTGTCCTTTCATTTAAGCAAGTAGGTTACACACCTACTTGTCACCTATGCAGTGTATGGAGTCTCGTGAAAATGCAAATATATCTTTACTCCTATATCATATCGACATATCGTTCAATGTACTAGAACTAAACTCTTAAAGTTTAAATTTCTAGGTAGATCATCCCATAATTCGAAGTATATTGGAAGAAAAGACAACTACATTTGACCTAATTTTCGGCACATTTATGAATGTAGCTTCTGAAGACCTTTGCCAGCTTTTGTTCCACAACTCGCATGACTTCAAAATGTATTACATAACTATCATATGTCTAGTTCACCCCAAAATTACATGTTATAACATTCCCAACTTGTCGACTTTCGACGAAATTTTTTCTTATGTTGTTTAGCTTCTAATCCTTCCAACCCTCTTGGTACTTGTCTTAAAGATTTTTAACCCACACGGTAACATGATTAACTTACTTTATGTACTTTCAAATATGATCTCATCTCTGAGTATACATCAATTGACTTACGACGTACTCTCACGTACCAAATCATGGGGTGCAACATATTCAACTCGTTATTGCTACACATAATGAGGAGAGTCCTACGATATTTTTTGAGGGATTGATGAGGTTGGATAAGTTCATAAAGCTCTACCCTATTCATTTTAGTGTTGCACGTTCTGAAGACCCACATGATTTTTTGGATCGTTGCCACGAGCTATTGCGCAACATGGGTATTGTTGAGACAATAGGGCCGATTTTGTAGTGTTCCAGATTTCCAGTTCTGCCAAGAGGTGGTGGCAAGATTTTGAGCAGAGCAGACCAGCAGGTTTGCTGCCCCTCACTTGGGATCAATTTTCGCAGCTATTTCTAGAGAAGTTTATTCTTTTCACATTGTGAAAGGAGTAGCACAAGCAGGTCGAGCGCCTTTGGCAGGGTAGCATGACTGTTACCCAGTATGTGACTCAGTTTGTGGACCTAGCTTGCTAGAAGTTATCTTACTCCCTATTGAGAGGGAGAGAGTGAAGAGATTCATTTGTCGACCTTACCTTTGGTATCATATTTTCGATGGCCTAGGAGACGGGGGATGATATTCCTTTCCAGCGGGCAGTAGCAATTTTTAGACGAATCAAGATGATCCATAGTCAGGGTAAAGAGGCGGTATCTGAAAAGAGGCCTCGTTATTTTAGGGGTTTTAGTGCTGCCTCATTTGGAGGCAGAGGATCATTTGGCAGAGGCCATCCTCTTAGGCCAGTTCAATTAGCAATCTGGGTATCCCACGGTGCTTCATGAAATCGTGGTTCATATGGATATTGTTCGAAGCAACCAGCCTACAGTGCACTTTAAGCTAAGTTATAGAAAGCTCAGTATATCGTGAATGAACTCAAATGAGTCTAAAATTAATATCATTTATAAGAGATGGAATGCTGCCCTGATAGTACAATAAGGGTGTAATTGTAATAGATAAATGATGACGTTTGGGCCTTCAATTGAGTAATGATTTGAAGGGGGAAAAGGGATTTCAC
Organism: Nicotiana paniculata; assembly: GCA_005239505.1. Taxonomy (NCBI): domain Eukaryota; kingdom Viridiplantae; phylum Streptophyta; class Magnoliopsida; order Solanales; family Solanaceae; genus Nicotiana; species Nicotiana paniculata. The sequence continues at coordinate 53,246 of ML335195.1, read as the reverse complement.
GGATGGAATGGGATTACAATACCCCTAGACGTGAGCCCTAGTGGAAATGTTATATAAGAGGTCAAGTCATCAGTGGTAGATTATATATCAACATTGAGGCGAATTAACAATAGATGGATAAAAGTTACAAAGTATGAGATAAGATTAAGTCGTCATTCTTAAGATGAACAGTAATGAGGAAGCATTAAAGGACTTAGATTTATACATATAGGGTAAGCAACAATAGTAACATGAATTTTGGTAGTAGGCCTCAGTAACAATAAAGTGAAGTAAAAGTTATGATATAATATGACCTACTTAGATGCAGTAAAGCCATAAAAACAACTTGCGTTGACTACTCAATATTTTACGTAAGCAACCCTGGATCTATGTTTGAAAAATTTGGTAGGTCTGTATTGTTATTTTAGACCTTGACGTATGCCCGAAATTGAAATCGGAGGTCCCTAGGTTGATTTGACTTGTTCTGACGAAAGCCATTAATTTGAAGGGTTCGAATTTTGATTTTTAGACTTGGTTTAGGTTTGTTTTGCTATTTGAAATTTTTCTGCAAATTTGTTGCAAATCGCAGTTGGTTTGTTATGATTTGGACATTGTGGTTGTTATTTTAGAGGTTCTTGAGTTTTCTTTGAAATTTGATGCATTTTGATGTCTGATTCGTAGTTCTAGATGTTATTTTGGTGTCTTGATCGCGCGAGTGATTTTTTATGATAACATTACACTTGTGTGCATGTTGTGTTGGAACCTGGGGGGCTCGGATGAGTTTGGAACGCGTTTCAAATAAAATGAGATAGCTGGTGTGCTTCAGTTCTTGTGCTAAGTTGAAGGTCTCGCAATTACAAAGACCTGCTTGCAAACGTGAAATCCACTTTTGCAAAGTTGAGCTCACAATTGCAATGGAGGACTGGGTAGGGTGGTCTTCGCATTTTCGTTTCATTCGTAATTGCGAACATCCCAGTATTCGCATTTGTAATGGCTTGGTCGCATTGGCTATTGAGCCCTGGGCTTAGACTAGTTTGCAAATGCAAACCTTTGATTGAATTTGCGATTGGATGGTGGATCAAATTTGCGACAAAAGCAGACTGGTGACAGAGATCACAATTGCAAACAAGAGTTTGCAATTGCGACATCTGGAACTGGGTAAAAAAGGGGAAAACGGGACCTAGCTCATTTTACATCATCTCTCAACCCTTAAACACTTTAGAGGCATTTTTTCAAGAGATTTTTCTTCCGAAATTCATAGGTAAGATACTTTAATCAATTTAATTTCAATTACCAACTACTTTTCATGTGTTTTCAACATCAAATCTAGATTTTTCAAGGTAGAAATTAGGGATTTGGGTAGAAATTTGGGATATTGTAAAATAGAAATTTAGACCTCAAATTGAGGTCGAATTTTGAAAAAAATCACATAACGGGGATCGGGGGTGAACGGGTAAGTAGGTTTTGGTCCGAATCTTGGGTTTGACCAAGTGGGCCTGGAGTTGACCATTTCCAAAACCATTAAAGATTAAATCTTTTTTCACTCATAGCGTTTATAAAGCCTATTTTGAATTAGTTGAACTATATTTTGCTAGATTTGATTGGTATGAAGACTAATTCTAAAGGAAATATTGTGGTTTATTATTGATTTGGTTGCGAAGTGAGGTAAATGCCGTGGTTAACCTTGACTTTAGAGAATTAAGACTTGTTTGTCTATTTAATATATGAATTATATTGGGGGGGGGGGTGCGTATATGTAAGGTGACGAGTATATATATGTTGTTGTTGTTGTTGTTGGGTTAAAGCATGCGGGTGGAAATTATTTTATTGTATTTTTTGATTCATTGATTATGCTTTTATGTCGTAGATAGATTATTATTTCTTTCATTATTCGCCTTCATATGTGCTGTTTGATCTGCTGTTGTTGAGATTTTAGAAAGTTGAGTGAATTATTATTACACTATGATCGAAATGAAATTGCTTCCCACCTTGTTTCACTATCTTGAAATAATGTCGTTGCTTGGTGAGGAAGAGAGAAAAACATGAAGGGTGTTGTCGTGCCTTATTTGCATACAAAATCATTTATACGAGATTTTGGGAGAATTAAAGCACGAAGGGTTGTACTGTGCCATTGACTGATTATTATCATTTATCACATCACGTGAGGAAGATATTAAAATCATGAAGGTGTGATGTCGTGCCCTTTTATTTATGTATTACATGGTGAGGACGAGAGTAAAAGCACGAAGGGTGATGTTGTGTCATTTTTATTTTATTGCCTTATTTGGTTCCTGGATTGGTGATATACTCGGCCATATTTTTTTTTTCTTCGGAAAGTCGTTATTTTGTGATTTCGTTCTTGTCGTTCTTATGATACTCCCCCTTTCACATGTCCCCTCTATAAGGACCCGTAAAATTTCATGACAAAAAATAATGCCCAAATAGGTCCCCATTTTATTATAACTTGTATAAATTTTTACAATGGGCCCTTTTTGAGTAAAAAGTACCCCGGGACTTAAATGATAAAATTTTCCATATTTGCGTAGATCTGCGGTCCACTATGCGATCGCAGATCAGGTATGTGGACCGCATAGTGGTCACATACCTGGACAGTTTGCTGTCCATTTTGAGGACAGCTATGCGGCCTAAATGCGATCGCATTTCTCGAATGCGGGCCGCATAGTTGTCGCATTCTTGCACCTTCATTTTTGCATAGGGATTTATGCGACGCACTACGCGATCGCATAACAGGTATGTGGACCGCATAGCGGTCGCATACCTAGGCAGTGTACTTTTTTTTGGCCCATTTGAGGGCCAATTATGCGATAGGAATGCAGACTGCATAGCATGAATGTGATCGCATTCCTGACCGCATTTCTGTCGCGGGACTGTTCAAATTCTAATTTTTTTACCCGACCCCCACTTCATTAAAACACTTGCTGATAAGTGTAAAGAATTCAGGTTTTAACACGTTATATGCCTTACATTTTATATGCGTTAATGATAAAAATACACTTTGTATGTTCCTAATAAAGTCTATTTCATGTGTAGGTGAATTGGAGATTGAAGCCGAGCTAAATGTATGCATAAACGTCGAAAATACGCTCAAGAGACGAACAGGAGTGCACCGAGCTATAGCCGGGCGTTTGGGCTATAAAGCTAGGTGAGGTCAGGCGTTATCCAGGCACCAGAGCCCAAACACCAGGTGAGGCCAGGCTTTATCCAGGCGCCAGAGCCCAAATACCAGGTGAGGCCAGGCGTTATCCAGGCGCCAGAGCCCAAACACCATGTGAGGCCAGGCGTTATCCAGGCGCCAGAGCCCAAACTCCAGGCCTGGCCAGGCGTTATCCAGGCGTTTGGCCTGTAACGCCTGGCCCCTGATCCGTTCAAATCAAAATTTTGAAGAATTTTAAGTGTTTCCCAGTTGGAATAGAAGTATCCTACATGTTTAGGGTTTATCCCAAACATATAAATATACCTAAAAACACAACTATGAAGGGGGATATGCCATTAGAGTGAAGAAAAGCTTGTGGATTACTACTCAGCAAAGCAGAAACATTGATTTTTACCTCATTATTTCATGACTCTGTAATTTATTTATGCAAATATTTTCATATTTGATTAGTATCAACATGAGTAGCTAATTTTCTTTAATCTAGGTTTATGGTGGAACCCGTTGGGGGATAACTTTATGGTGATATGAATATAGTTTTGTTGGTTGTTAATCTCTATGTGTTTAACTACATTCTTCTTGTAGTTGATTGAAGGGCCCTCAATTAGCTGTTCCTATTTCTTATGTATCTACTTGAGACAGATTGCATTTTTAGGTAGTTTTTTGAACAACACCACTCCCAGAGTAAAGACGAAAGTCATAACCGAAGGTTTAGAAGTTGGATTATAAATAACGATACTTCGGGTGTAATCTAAAGTGAACTGCAATGCAATCTAGCTAGCGTAACTTGAGAGAGTGCGTCTAGTAAATTATCATAATTACTTGAGAGAGATTTATGGTAGATAGAGTGTTCATGATTGATAAAGACAACTAATCAAACTATCAGAAGTATCTGAGAAGGAAGTTCACCAACGGGGGAAACCATAACCTTAGACCTTTATCATAATTGTTTACACACATTGTTAGTAATTTTTAGTTATTATTATTGTTAGTATAATTACTAAAACATCACCAATTTATATTAAAAAGTCTTGAGAAAATTGATTGAGTAAAAGTTGCGTATTCTAAAGACTTGATTGATACGTAAGTTCCCTGTGGGATCGACTCAGGGCATAATACCCCGGATTATATTTGCAACGCCCGTTTAATCTTTTATTAGACATAGTTGAGTGTGATCAAATTTGGGCGCCGCTTCCGGGGAATTTAACGGTGTTATCAATTGAAGTTTGAAGAAATACAAAATTCTAAAATGTAGTCAATTTTCTTCAAATTTTCATTTATACATTGAAAGTTTAATGTTTGCTAACTTGGTGGTACATGTGCATGCCTAGAAACTCATCGAGAACTGGTGAAGTAATTGAAGCCTTATCAGACCCCAAGAAAGTTTTCAAGGCCCTAAACCGGACAAACCTGAAAAGTAAACAACAACCATCAATTGAATAATTTCAACCCGACATGGAAGATCCAAACAACATGAACAACAATGGGGATGATATGGTGGACCCAGTCGCTCAAATAGGGGCAGAGGCTCCATTATATGACTGGGCACAACCCACGGCAGAGAATTTGGCCACTACGATACTAGTCACTCAGATACATGCCGAGTCCTTCTAGATTACAAATAATATGTTGCACTTGTTGCATACCAAGGGAATATTCTCAGGGTCATACATGGAAGACCCCCAACAGCATTTGAAGAACTTCCTGTCAATTTGCAAAACACAGAGGCAGCCAAATGTCACGCAGGAGGCAATAAAGCTGTGGTTCCATTCTCAGTGACTGGCGCTGCCCAGACTTGGCTAAACTCACTCCCCATCCATTCCACTACCACATGGGAGGAGCTAGTTAAGCAGTTCGTGAACAAGTTTCATCCACCCAACAAGACTGCTCCACAAATTGATGAAATCTTGAGCTTCAGACAGAAACCAGTTGAAACATTACAGGAGACATGGGAACGATTTATAGGAATGCTGGTTATCTGTCCACATCATGGTATTCCAGAGTAGATGTTGGGGAAGCGTTTTTATATGGGTCTGGCTTATACTCTTAAGGCAAATGTTGATGCTTCAGCTGGTGGAGCATTCTTGAGCGAAATGGAACAGAATTCAGGATGGACAACCAGGAATGCACCCATTACTCCTGTAGTTCACTCAGTGCCATTCGATCCATCCAATACTATTGCAAAGAACGTGGCCACCTTGATAACACAGATAATCATACTACTAAGAAGGTGGAGGAATCAGGACAAAAGCAACAAGTAAACATCGTAGACACAATCAATGGGGGCTTATGCACATCTTGCATTAGTCAACCACTTGGTAACCACAGGAATGCTGAATGTGATCACCCTCCTTATCTAGAAAATATGAATTATGTGTCAAATTATGAACGTCAGAGACAAGGGGGGCAGAACTAGGGTCAGCAAGTTCAACCGTATAGACTACCTCACCAACAGCAGAATAGTGGAAATATGGGTTCCATGAGACCACAAGGAAATGCAGCACCATATCAGAGGCCACACAGTTATACCCATCAGAATCACCAACAATCATACTACCCTCCTCAGCAACAACAGGGGGAGAGGCAAGAAGATGGGTTCTCCAGGTTAGAAGCTATGATGCAGCAGGTTATCGGGTAAAATGCGAAGATCAGTGAAAGAGAAGATGCCCATGACTCAGCTATTAAAAATATCGAAATGCAGCTGGGGCAGATTTCAAATGCAGTTAACAATCATGCTCACGGAACTTTACCTGCTGATACTCAGGTGAATCCAATAGACCAGGGCCCAAAACAGTTAATGGCAGTGACTCTCCGCAATGGTAGAGACCTGGACCTGGAACAAGAAAGGAGGCATGAAAGTAGACAGACAAACACATTGGTGCAGGTGCCTAATTAAATTGATGACTCGACTCCATTGACTAAGGGCACAGTGTAGCCAGTTGAAGGAGAAGATAATAAGCAAGGTGAAACTGAGAAAGAACTTGAGGTAATCACAGAGCCAGCAGTTGAGGTGGTGATGGAAAAGGAAAAGAATATATAACAGAAAAGAAAAGAGAGCACCAGCTCCATTCTCTCAAAGGCTGGCAAAATATCAGAAGGATGAGCAGTATAAGAAATTATTGGACATGCTAAAGCAGATACAGGTAAATATCCCATTGATTTATGCATTGAAGGAAATTCTTGGCTATGCTAAAATGATGAAGGACTTGATGTCCAGAAAATTTAACTTCCAAGATCTGGATACTGTCACCCTTACCCAGACTTGTAGTGCGGTGGTGACACGTCTTATTGCTGAAAAGTTGGCTGACCCAGGGAGTTTTACAATTCCTTGTACCATTGGCAACTTCTCTTTCGCCAATGCCCTGTGTCACTTGGGAGCCAGCATAAATCTGATGCCACTGACCATATATAAAAGACTGGGAATTGGTAGAGCCAGGCCCACCTCCATGCTGCTGTAACTTGCTGATAGGACGGTAAAAAGACCGTCGGGTATTCTGGATGATGTGTTAGTGCAAGTGGGGAAATTTGTGTTCCCTGCTGACTTTGTGATCCTAGACTGCCAAGTAGATGAGGAAATTCCCATAATCTTGGGAAGGCCATTTTGGGCCACAGGCAAAGCTCTCATCGATTGTGAGACTGATGAGCTTAAGATGAGGCTCAATGATGAAGAAATCACGTTCAACATGCAGAAGTCAATGAGGCGGCCAAGTGAGTTCGCCAACTGCTCTCTTATTGATGCCGTGAACGCGATCCTGGAATAAGATGATGTAGCCCTAACTGTTGGGGATCCTTTGGCTGCATGTTTAATGAACTTAAATGATATGACCGGTGAGGAGCTAGCAGAATGGGTATTAGCATTGGAAGGAAAAGGGACATGGTCGAGGGCTCTTGAAATTGAACCATTACACTTGGAAAAGAGAGAGACCCCACCAGCCAAGTCCTCAGTTGAAGTACCACCTAAGTTAGAGCTGAAGCCTTTACCAGCGCACCTCAGGTATGCATTTCTTGCACCTAACTCTACATTATCGGTTATTATTTCATCTGGGTTGCTAGATGTGAAGGAACAAAAGTTGTTACAGGTACTTTCTGAATGCAAGACTGCCATTGGCTGGACTATGGTAGACATCAAAGGGATCAACCCAGCATATTTCATGCATAAAATTCTCCTAGAAGAGGTACATAGACCTTCTAGGGAACATCAAAGACGGTTGAACCAAAATATGAAGGAAGTGGTAAAGAAAGAAGTGATAAAGTGGTTAGATGCGGGAATCATTTTTGCCATCTCGGACAGCAGCAGGGTTAGCCCAGTACAGTGTGTACCAAATAAGGGTGGTATGACAGTAGTAAGGAATGATAAAATGAGCTGATATCCACTAGATTTGTTATGGGCTGGAGAATATGCATGGATTACAGAAACCTGAACCTTGCCACCTGCAAAGACCACTTCCCACTTCCCTTCATTGATCAGATGCTCGACCGATTAGCAGGGAGGTCTCACTTCTGTTTCCTTGACGGGTATTTGGGGAACAACCAAATTTTTATTGCCCCGGAAGATAGGGAAAAGACCTCCTTCACATACCCATATAGGATATTTGCTTTCAGGAGGATGCCATTTGGCCTCTGCAATGCACCTGCAACGTTGCAACGGTGCATGATGGCCATTTTCACATACATGGTAGAGGATATTATGGAGGTCTTCATGGACGATTTCTCAGTGGTGGGAAATTCATTTGATGAATTCCTATCAAATTTAAACCGTGTACTAAAGAGGTGTATCGAGACGAACTTAATGTTGAATTGGGAGAAGTGCCACTTCATGGTACAAGACGGAATCATTTTGGGACATTTAGTCTCAATTAAAGGTATTCAAGTTGAAAAAGCTAAGGTATAAGTGATTGAAAAACTCCCTCCACCCACGTTAGTCAAAGCTATTCGTAGCTTCCTGGGACATGCCGGATTCTACGGGCGATTCATCAAGGATTCTCCAAAATTGCCAGCCCTCTCTGTAAGTTAATAGAAAAATATAACCCATTTGTGTTTTGTGAAGATTGCAGGGTAGATTTTGAGGAGCTAAAGAAGCAGCTACTAACTGCACCGATTATAGTTGCCCCCGACTGGGAGCAATCGTTCGAACTCATGTGTGACGCAAGTGACTATGTTGTAGGAGCCGTGTTGGGCCAGTGAAAAGATAAGGTAATGCACCCAATTTACTACGCAAGTAGGACATTGAGTGGAGCTCAACTGAATTATACGGTAACAGAAAAATAAATGTTTGATGTAGTATTTGCGTTTGACAAATTCAGGTCCTACCTGATCGGGTCAAAAGTGATCGTGTACATTGATCACGCAACCATTAGGTACTTGGTCTAGAAAAGAGAGTGTAAGCCACGCCTAATTCGTTTGGGTTCTGCTTTTGCAAGAGTTTGACTTGGAAATTCGTAACCGGAAGGGAACGGAGAACCAAGTCGCTTATCATTTATCATGCCTTGAAGGTGCTGAAAAGGCACCTAAGGCTGACGATATTCTGGAAACCTTTCCAGATGAGCAGCTACTGGCAACAAATGTGGGAAAGGTTCCATGGTATGCAGACATTGTTAATTACCTGGCATGCGGCATTGACCCTTATGAGCTCTCCTCTGTACAAAAGAAAAGATTTTATCGTGATAGTCGTAACTACTATTGGGATGAACCTTATTTGTGTAAAATTTGCATAGATAACATGATCTGGAGGTGCGTCCCCGAGAAAGAACAATATGCTATTTTGCAGGCTCACCCGAGAAACTGACATCAGTGGCTTAAGACTGAAAGAAGAGTCTTCACTGACCAATGCCGAGCGCACTGCCAAGGATAATTTCTTCATGGCCAATCTCAATGGGATGATGGATTTGCAGTTGCGCATAGGAGGTCGTCCAGCGTCAGTTAATGAAAGGGATGAGTTGGATCAAAGATACCCGCTCAATGCTCACGCTCAGCAGATGATAGGAGCAGGTGAGGGATACAGGCTCCCAGATGATGAAGATATAAACACACCTGAAGACCTGATGCGGAGCCAATGCGCTTGGATGAGGAAGATGATGGAGAAGACGTTTTGAAGAGGAATGGAGAGCGCCCGATAATGAAGACGCTTATTGACCAGGAAGTTTCTTGCACCTTATTTTATTTCGTGCTTTGTCTAGACATGATGCACTGAGGACATTGCATAAATTAGGTGTGGGGTGCTGTAAGTATATGTCTTATTGTGAAATTGTTGCAAGTTAGATTTTTTCTTGTTGAAATTTGGTAGTGAATGTTTTTATTTTGTTTTTTTTTATCTTTTATGTTTTTATTTTGTTAAAAAATAAAATAAAAATAAAAAATTTATTAGTAGAGATATGTGGACTCTTCCCGACGATGGATCTCTTACACAGTTCTCTTGAGGAAAGTAAGTCTAAAGAAAATACCAAAAAGATTTTTTATTTTTAGGTAATGTAGTAATTCCCCCTTGGTTTTTCTTTGGACGGCGGTTCCTTTCCAAGGGTTTTAAATTGAACCGGGTGTAGGTAGTTTTTAATTTTTTTATTTTTAGGAGTAGTAACCACACGGTTGAGGGATTAATCAGAACTTTGGTTGTGACGCTTAGGCTCAATTTTTTGACTCCAGGATAAATACCTTAAATCAGGAATTCTTAAGATTTGCTTAACTGCTTTGACTGGAGTGTCGTGATAGATCCAATCCTGAGTGAGTTATGTGCCAAGTGTGTGTGAGGTTTGTATGTTATTCTGTGCATTGCATTTGATGTCTAGAACTTGCCCCGTGTGTGTGCAAAGCGAAATAGTAGTTTTGTTCAGTCTTTGAAGTGATATAGGCGTTTCTTTGTTGAGCCAGCTATATATATTTTACCCACCTAATTGTTATGTATCGTAGTTAACCCCGTTGAGCCTATAATCCTGTTTCTTTGGCAACCACAGTACAAGCCATACCCCTTTGTTTGAATCGATCATATACTTGAACCTTGTCACCTCTCGTAAGCACTGGAAATGTAATGAAATATGGAAAAAGTAAAGTGTGGGGTGGTAGGTTTTTTTTAGGGGAATAATTGAAAAAAGGAGAAAGGTGCATTGTTTTGAAAAGTAAGAGTCACTTGAAGAAGAAAAAAAAGAGAAAAAGAAGAAAAAAAAAATATAGAAAATAAATAGTTGTATTGTTGTGAAAGAAAAATATATATGTGGTGATTCTTAATGTAATTGTGCGTAAAGAAGTATGGGGTATTAACATTGATGTGAAGGTGGAGTTGGTTAATATAAGTTGAGGTTGAAAGCTAAAGTATATCTATTAAAGTGCTTGGGGAGGTGTAGTTAATCTTATATCTAAATGTATCCTACCCGTCCCGCAGCCTACATAACAACCAAATAAAGTCCTACTTGATCCTAGACTGAATGAGCTCGATTAGTAGAGTAGTACACTACCGGCAAGCCTATGGTGCATCTTTTGTGGCATATGAATGTTATTTCTGAGAGTGAGTAAATTCTTTCTATCTTGAGTTCCTAAGTTTCTTAAATTTTATAGTGTGTGGAACTAACTCTTTGATTTGGTGCGGGCACATAATTCACTAAGGAAAGGTAATGTTGTTGACCTCTAAGTTAGAGTAGTGAGTGGATTGTGAATAAAGCATGGTATATGTGAGTCGACTAATTTGGCGAGGATGTCACACCTTTGTGCTTGAACTGTTTTAAGTATTCTTGTTATAACGCGGTAAGGGATTTTCTTAATAAGTTTTGTTCATGAGTGTAGTATGATTGCTCGAGGACGAGCAAATGTTTAAGTGTGGGGTGTTGATGTGTGGCTAGAATTCAGGGTTTAACACGTTATACGCCTTACATTTTATGTGCGTTAATGATAAAAATACACTTCGTATCTGCCTAATGGAGTCTATTTCATGTGTAGGTGAATTGGAGATCGAAGCCAAGCTAAATGGATGCATAAACATCCAAAATACGTTCAAGAGGCGAGGGGAGTGCACCGGGCTATAGCCAGGCGTTTGGGATATAAAGCCAGGTGAGGCCAGGCGTTATCCAGGCGCCAGAGCCCAAACGCCAAGCCTGGTTAGGCGTTATCCAGACATTTGGCCTGTAACGCCTGGCCCCTGATACGGTCAAATCTGAGTTTTGAAGAAAAGCCTATGGATTACTAATCAGCAAAGCAGAAACACTGATTTTTGACTCATCCTTCCTAGTCCCAGCTTCCGGTCCCGGTATTTCTGATGGGGACCTCAGGGAAGCTATTCCGATGTTGACCCAGCTAGTGGCCTCCCACGCCCAAATATCAAGTGTTTCCTCTGCATCCTCTAGCGAGCAAGGGGATTCTTTAGGTTCCAGGGTCAACCAGTTTCTACCGTTAGCCCCTCCAGAGTTCACAAGCACAGACCCAGAGGCAGATCCTCGAGATTTTATAGCTGAAATGTACAAGACTCTACGGGTTATGAAGGCTACAGAGACAGAGGGGGTTGAGTTGGCTTCCTATCGGTTAAAGGGAGCAGAGTATTCGTGGTTTGAGATATGGGAGGGTCCCGTGGGGAGGAGATCCCTCTGGCGAAGTGGGATGAGTTTGTTGATGCTTTCATGGATCATTTCTTTCCTGTCAAGACAATGGCAGCCTGTGCTGTGGAGTTTTTAAGGTCCTTAAGAAGGGCAACATGAGTGTGTGGGAGTACCACATGGAGTTCGTGCGCCTGTCAAAATATGCCACCCACATGATGCCGACTATGGAGGCTAGAGTTTGACGGTTTGTTCAGGTCCTTGTTCCTTGGTTGTTAATGAAGCTGCTACAGCTGCCTTGCATTCATATATGAATTATAGGAAGATTGTGGTATTCGCCCAGGCCAAAGAGGCTCGAAAGTTGAAGATAAAGATGGAGAGAGAGAGAGGGTGGTAGTAAGGCCTGGTCATCGGGCAAGGGACATCCCAGTCCTATGCTCAGTCCTCAGCCAGTGCCCCGTCATCAGGGCACAGTTATCAGTAGGAGGGTCGCTTTGGACCAGGTTCAGATAGCAGAAGGTTCCATCAGTCGGGTCGTTTAGGTGGGAGGTTCCAGCAGCAGCGGAGAGCCCATGCCCTAAGTGTGGGGGGTCTCATTCTGAGCCTTGTTACTTGGATATACCGGTGTGCTATAGATGCGGAGAGATAGGGCATATCCAGCGAGACTGCCGTGCACCCACTCAGGGCGTGGGTAGGGGTACTTCTCATCCATCCAGCTCTTCTACCGCTACATCTTCAGCACGCTCTCCCGCTCCAGCACGGCGCGGTACAGCTAGGGGTGGAGCACGGGGTCGAGGGGGACCTAGTCGGTTCTCTTCTCTGAGTGGTCGCCAGAGTGTGGAGGCTTCCCCAGATGTTTTCATAGGTATTCTGACTGTTCAGTCACATGATGTTTATGCTCTTATCACCAATTAAATATCAGAGAGCAGGATATTGCTAAGACTTCCTTCAGGACTCGATATGGGCACTTTGAATTTCTGGTAATGTCTTTTGGGCTAACCAATGCCCCAACAACTTTTATGGATCTTATGAATCGGCTTTTCAAACCGTTTCTGGACTCCTTTGTGATTGTCTTCATTGACGATATCCTTGTTTATTCGTGAAGTCAGGAAGATCATGCTACTCACCTCAGGGCAGCTTTGCAGACTTTTCATCAGCACCAGTTGTATGCAATGTTTTAAAAAATGTGAGTTTTTGCTAGAATCAGTCACCTTTTTGGGCCATGTTGTTTCCAGGGAACGGATTCAGGTTGATCCCCAAAAGATTGCAGCGGTAAAGGATTGGCCTAGGCGAACGCCCCCGACAAAGATTCGCAGTTACTTTGGTTTGGCTGGATATTATCGGAGGTTCATGGAGGGATTCTCTACCCTCGCCTCCCCATTGACTAAGCTGACATAGAAGGCGGTTATGTTCCCGTGGTCCGATGATTGTGAAAAGAGTTTTCAGGAACTGAAATTGAGATTGACTACGGTTCCGGTGTTGACCTTGCCAGTGGGTACAGAGGTATTTGTGGTTTATTGTGATGCTTCAAGAGTTGGTTTGGGGTGTGTGTTGATGCAGCGCGGGAAGGTTATAGCATATGCTTCTAGGAAACTCAAGAATCATGAGAAGAATTATCCGACGCATGATTTGGAGCTCGCGGCGGTTGTGTTTACATTAAAGATCTGGCGGCATTATCTTTATGGGGTCCATATGGACATGTTCAGAGACCACAAGTGTCTTCAATATTTATTTAAACAAAAGGAGTTGAACTTGAGGCTGCGGAGGTGGTTAGAATTGCTTAAGGACTACGATATGAATATTTTATACCATCCAGGAAAGGCGAATGTGGTAGCCGATGCTCTTAGATGGAAGTCCATGGGTATCTTGGCTCATTTCGAAGCAGGTCAGAGGCCTTTGGCTCAGGAGGTTTATCAGTTGGCTAGTCTGGGGGTCTATCTTTTGATCTTAGACGATGGGGATGTCGTGGTGCGTAATGGATCAGAATCTTCACTTGTAACAGAAATCAAGGAAAAACAATTCAGAGATCCAGCATTAGTACTGTTGAGAGAGGAAATTATTAATCATTAGACTACAGAATTTTCACTCGGCAATAATGACGGTGTTTTGTGATGCCAAGGGACTATGTGTTCCGGACGTGGATAATCTTCGGGAAAGGGTAATGGCAGAGGCTCACAATTCAAAGTATTCAGTACACCCAGGTTCTACGAAGATGTAACATGGTCTTAAAGGATTTATTGGTTGAATGGTATGAAGAGGGGTGTGGTGGACTTTGTGGCTAGGTGTCCGAATTGTCAGCAAGTGGAGGCCAAACATCATAGGCCCCTTGGGTTGACGCAGCTTATGGAAATACCAATGTGGAAATAGGAGATGATCAATATGGACTTTGTGGTAGGGTTACCCCGCACTCAGTGCAAGTTCGACTCAATTTGGGTGATAGTGGATCGACTCACGAAATCAACTCACTTCTTGCCAGTCAAGTCCACCGATACTGCAGAACAGTATGCTCAGTTATATATCAAAGAAATAGTCAGGCTCCATGGCACTCTGATGTCTATTATCTCGGATCGAGGGGCCCAGTTCACAACTATCTTTTGGAAGAAATTTCAGCAAGGTTTGGGTACACAGGTAAATCTCAGCACAACATTCCACCCACAGACTGATGGGCAGGCAGAGCGGACCATGCAAACGCTTGAAGATATGTTACGGACTTGTGTATTAGATTTCAAGGATAGCTAGGATAATCACTTGCCGCTTATAGAATTTGCTTATAATAACAGTTTCCATGTTAGTATTCAGATGGCCCCATTTAAGGCATTGTACGGAGGTGTAGGTCTCTGATTGGATGGTTCGAGGTGGGCGAGGTGGAACTGCTAGGACCGGAACTTGTGCACCAAGCTATAGAAAAAGTTAAAGTCATTCAGGAAAGGATGAAGACTGCTCAGAGTTGTCAGAAATCCTATGCGGTCGTTTGTCGAAGAGATTTGGAGTTTCAAGTAGATGATTGGGTATTCTTGAAGGTGTCTCCTATGAAAGGAGTAATGCGGTTTGGGGAAAAAAGGGAAATTTAGCCCTAGGTATGCCGGGCTGTATTGGTCACTCAAAGGATAGGACAGGTGGCTTATAGGCTGGAATGGCCCCCTGAGATGTCATTAGTGCACCCACTGTTTCATGTGTCCATGTTGAAGAAGGTGATTGGGGATCCATCCGCCATTGTGCCGGTGAAGACGGTTGAAATTAATGAAGGATTGTCATATGAAGAGGTTCTAGTTGCGATTTTTGATAGGCAAGCCTGTAGATTGAGGAACAAAGAGATTGCTTATGTTAAAGTATTATGGCTTTCACCATTTTTACATGCGAGATGAGCTCCTTTGAAGGCAGATTGGAGAGGGGATTCGTGATTCTTCAGAAAAGGTAAGTTCTCGGGTTATTAACATCATTTCTATGCTATTTAGGTTCGGATTTAGCTTGTATTTGAATAATTAAAGTAAGAAAAGTTTGGAAAATGGGAGAAAGGAGTTGGGAATTTCTTTTGGCAATTTTAGTGGGCAATTGTGGTCCGATTTTGATGTTCTTGGTATGTACGATCTCGTGGGAGGATAAGGGTTCTTGTGATGTAAATTTTATCAGATTCCGAGACATGGTCCTGGGCTCGGGTTTGGCCAAATTTCGAGATTCTTGCATAATTTGATAATTTTCGATTGGGTTGTGTTCCTTGAGTATATATTGATGATGTTGAACTGGTTTTGGCTAGATTTGGAGCAATCGGGAGACAATTTGAGGGTCATGACCATCGAGGACTAGTGTCGTGGCCCGGTGGAGGTAAGTAATGGTTATAAATCTTGTGCAGAGGGTATGGAACCCCAGACTACATATTTTCTCACTGAGTTTTGAATGGCGCACATGTCGGATGACGAGTATGTGGCGCGTACTGATTTTTGTACATGACTAGGTCCTCTCCACGGAAACTAATGTGTTGCATATTTTTACTCAAAAACTTATGTTAAATTATGTTTTAAAGATTTGTGAAATATTTGGGCTATACGTCGTGTTTCGGGTCTCGTGTCGATCTGTTTAGACCCCTTGGATACTTTTTACTGATGTTTTCCTTACTATTTGTTGACGATTTCGCTCAGCATCATTGTGCATACTATATTTTGAAACTCAACCTGATTTACACTACATGAGCATTAAAATGATGTTTTGGGTCGAGTACCCTATTTTACTGATTCGCCCGAGGGGCCTATGAGTGGTTCTACCGAGTGTGGCCGAGGGCCAAGAGTGATGGTGAGGTGCTGAGTGATATTAGCGCTTGGGCTGAAGGAGCCCCTCCAGAGTTTGTACACACCCCGAGTAAGCGCACCGAGTGCCGAGTGAAGAACGATTAGGAGGCTGAGTGACGAGTGATTGGGAGGCATGAGTGATTATGAGGTGTTGAGTGACTGTGAGGCATACCTGAGGGGCTGATTATGATACATGTTTTTCCCGAGGGGATACTGATGATTTTACTACATTCATTTTCATACTAAATCTTTCGGTTTGAAGTTGTTAAAACTATGCATTCTTTAAAGGATTTTTCTGAAGTTGATTTTTAAGGCATGATGATTTCACATATCTATGTTATACTGTTGGAAAGAAAGGTTGTGCATGTTGTGATTTGATGACATTGATTTTATGTGTTTCTTGCTGCTCAGACCTCATTTATTTTCATTACTACTGAGTTGGCATACTAACATTACTCCCTACACCTTATGTGCAGATTCAGGTGTTAGGGCAGGGCAAGTTGTCTATCTGTTCCAGAGATTCTCGGAGGTTTGCGAGGTGGCTGCATGCGTCCGCAGTCCTGCTCCCTCTCCTGCTTAGTATTATAGAAATTATTTTTTGTTAATTTGTATATTTTATGTAGATGCTCATGACCGGTGACTCCGGGTTCTCAGGGGATTGTATTTAATGTTCAGTATATATTTAACTGTTTTATAAATTTTTAAAGGAAACTTTTATGGGTAATCGGTATAGTAAAGAGGTAAATGGGAGTTAATTATGATTTGAGTGAACTTTTGGCTGGCCTAGTTTCATGATAAGCACCATCACGACAGGCTTGGATTTGGGGTCATGAAAATAGCGGAGTCAACAAATCGAAGAAGCCACATGGGAAGCGGAAAATGAAATGAAAGAGAAATATCCCCACCTGTTTGAATAAGTCTGGTAGTGGTTTTGAAAGTTGTCATTCCTAAGCAATTATATGTTGTGTTCAATTTTGTGCAATAACGGTCCACTCCCCTAATTACCCTACTATTGTGACTTCTCAAACTTTGTGCCATAAATGTATATGTTGCTGTGATTAGCTGGATCATGTGAAACTCATTGAAATAGCTGAATTATGTGCAACTCATTGTAATAGGTGAATTATGTGCAAATTTGTGGAGTTAACCAAACTATGTGAGGCTTGTGGAAGCAATTGAGTTATATGTAGCTTGTTGAAATGACCGGATCATGTGCAAGTTGATAGAGTAACTAGTAATGTGTGGAATTGGTTAAAAACGTGTTTCGGGGGCTCTATGACAGGTAGATAGGCCTAATTACAAAGGAAACTCTGGCAAAATTTTCAGGAAATATCGGAGTTAGTAAAAATTTGGGGGTTGGCATGTCTTGTGTTCTCCTAACTAAGTGATTCCCCGATCCTCATTCGAGGACGAATGATTCTAAGTGGGGGAGAATTTACGGACCCGTAAAATTTCATGACTAAAAATAATGCCCAAATAGGTCCCTCGTGTTGTTATAACTGTACAAATTCTTAAAACGAACCCTTTTGAGTAAAAAGTACCCCGGGACATAAAGGATAATATTTTCCAGATTTTTTACTAGGTCTGCGGTCCACTATGTGTTTGCAGATGAAGTATACGGACCGCATAGTAGTCGCGTACCTGCACAGTTTGCTGTCAATTTTGAGGACAACTATGCGGCCTAGAATGCGATCGCATTTCTCGAATGCAGACCGCATAGTTGTCGCATTCTTGCACCTTGATTTTTGCGTAGGGAGTTATGCGACGCACTATGCGATCGCATAAAAATTGTGCGGACCGCATAGTGGTCGCATATCTGGGCAGTCTACTTTTCTTTTTGGCCCATTTGAGGGCCAAATATGCGATAGGAATGCGGACCGCATAGCAGGAATGTGATTGCATTCCTGAGCGCATTTTTGTTTCGGGACTATTAAAATTCTAATTTTTTTACTCGACCCGCAGTTCATTAAAACACTTACCCCTTTAATTTTAAGCCTATTTTCTGATAAATTAGAGAGATGAGAGAGTGTGTTTTAGAGAGAGAGAGAGTTCCAAATTCATCAAATTTGTTCCTCCATCACTACTCAGGCCTTGAATTGATCAAGTAGGGCACCATTTTCTTCACTACAAGAGGTAAGCTTCCACCCCATCAACCTTAATTTCCATATTTTTGTTAATATGAGATATGGTTAGGTGAGTTCATGAAGATAGGGGTAGGAGCCTTGCATGCATGTAACTAACTAGTCATAATCTAGTAAAAGGAAATAGGTTAGAGTAATCCTTCACTAACAAGAGGCCAATTAATCTAAAGTAACACCTAGTGTTTGATAGAATGCTCAAGTGAGTTGAAGACATGATCATTATTCCTAATTCTATGCTCAATTATGCCACATTGTGAACTGGATTGAAGGTGCGAGAAGGTCCGATGAATTGTGGTCGAAAATTAAAGGGGAATTCTTATTCAAGGTATGTATGGCCAACTTTAATCTTTGTAGAGTTACCTTGTTGGCGTCCGAGCACACTGTATGAAATTCTTGCTTGAGCATATGTGAATTGATTTTCCTGCTCTGTCAAGGTGTACGAGTTCATTCTCTAATTTTTCTGAAGTCTATTACCGTTCTAATTAAGATTATGAAGGGTGATTTCTTGTGCTTATCCTATCATGTGTAAGGTCCGTTAAATGTTAAAATATGTCGATATGGCAGTACGTGCTACTAAATGAAAGAATATTAACGTACCCTAATCTGATAATGTATCTAAATTCTAAGGGCCGAGTGTGGTAAAAGATGAAAAGAAACTGTGGATTGATTTAATTGAGTTAAATAATGATGGCAACACCATATGTGAATTACTGTTTGGTAAGGATTATTGTGCCTTGACTTCATATAGTTGTTGGTTGATATGAACTTATGTTCTTGATGATGAAGATCTTTGTGATATAATTGTTGGTTATCGTTGCTATGAAATGTGAATGTACGGTGGGATCGGGTTGCGCGCGGCAACACGAAGTAATAAGGGTGGGGAGGTAATAAGGGTGAAGTGGGATTGTACGATGGGATCGAGTTGCGTGCTGCAACACGAAGTAATAATGGTGGGGAGGTAATAAGGGTGAAATGTGAATGTACGTGGGATCGGGTTGCGCACCGCAACAGATGAATAATTGAAATGACTAACGGTGGAAATCTTCATTTGTAACTATCTCTATATCTCTGTGGTACTTGTGTGGTTACCTTGCCTGTCTTCCAATTATGTATTGTTTGACTCTACTTGGAATAAGCTTTGTTCATACATACTAGTACTATTCAACGGTACTAATGTCCCTTTTGTCGGGGGCGCTACATCTTTCATATGGATGTAGGTGGTTCCACAGTAAGTAGCTCAGACCGCCGATAGTGGTGTTTCCGCTTCATACTTTCGGCAGATCCGGTGAGCCCCACTTTCTCTCG
Source organism: Nicotiana paniculata (assembly GCA_005239505.1). NCBI lineage: Eukaryota > Viridiplantae > Streptophyta > Magnoliopsida > Solanales > Solanaceae > Nicotiana > Nicotiana paniculata. The sequence continues at coordinate 33,853 of ML335195.1, read as the reverse complement.
AGGCCGTGTGTAATCTATATCATCTCTTTTGTATATGTTATGTCTTTTAAGGTATAGTCGGGGCCTTGTTACCGGCAATTATTGTGTATACCCTTAGTACTCTTAGAAGCTCTGTAGACATGATGTGGGTTGTACATATATGTATTTTGGGCAGTAAATGTGTTTACTAGTAATCGGGGTCCGAATCGGAATTATTGGATGTTTTGTGATTATCAAATGTTGAAATGATAAAGGATGAAATGAACTGAAGTAGTAGATTCATGTTTAAACTCTAAATTTCCAATTGATGTGGAATAAGGTATATTGTAAACACGGGGTAATGCGTTGGGAAGAAAAGGCAATCCAGGTTCGCTTGATCGGGATCATCCGGTTGGGCGCCGTTCTCGTCCCTCGGTTTTGGGGTGTGACACCCTCCCAGTCAATGTGTCAATTTCCCTACTTTGACTTTGTTGCTCTATGTATATATATGTATAGGTTTAAGTAGGTGTCTTGTCATATCCTTGTCACTACCTCGTCGGGGTTTGGTTCAACACTTACGGAGTACATTGGGTCGATTGTACTCATGCTACACTTCTACACATCTTATGCAGATACTGCTATTAATATCAACGGTGTCTAGAGGTGCTTAAGCTCAGATCATATCTTCAGTGGAGGCTTGAGGTAGAGCTGCTGGCATTTGTTGACCCTGAAGTCCCTTTCTATTCCTATCTTTATTGTTTTTTTCATTTCAAACAGTTGTATTTATTTCAAATCATACTTGTAGACTTCTTGTTGCACATGAACTGGTGACACCATATTTTTGGGATTGGATTAGACTATGTTATGTTATGGGTTTATTTTATGTATGTAACGACCCAACAGGGCGTTTTGAGTATTTGCACCTCGTTCGGCTATTTGAAGTCTTGACTAGCTATGTATAATGTGTTATGACTAGCTTTAATCATGAGTTTTAGTTGCCAGGTGATTCAAAATTTGTTTGGAAAAATGAATTTAATGTTTGACTTTTTAAGTTTGAGGAGCTATTTAAGTTTGACTTTTGTGTATTTTACCTCAGATCAGAGTTTTGATAGCTTTGTTAAGTCCGGATAGTGATTGGACTTGGGCATATGCTCGGATTTGTATTTGGAAATTTCTAGAAGGCCTCAGCACTATTTGGCAAAAGTTGAAAATTTGAAGGTTTGGAATGTTTATAAGTTTGACTGAGAGTTTACTTTCGTGATATCAGGTTTGGATTGTTGTTTTAATGATTGGAAAAGCTTCTTTATGTCATTTGGTACTTGTGTGCAAAATTTGAGATCATTCCGTATTGATTTGATATGGTTCGGCACGAGTTTTGGAAGTTCAAAGTTCAAAACTCCACCACGTTTGACTTGAGGTGGGATCCATCATTTTGATGTTCTTATGTGTGATTTGAGGCCTCGAGTAGGTTCGTGTTATATTTTGGAACTTTTTGTCATGTTTGGACGGGTCCCGAGGGGCTCGGGTGAGTTTCGAACAGTTTTCATCTCATTTTGGCACTGTTGTGTTCTTCTAGTTTCTGGTGTTTCAATTCCTCATCACAATCGCCAATAGGATACCGCAATCGCGTAGTGTATTATGGTAGTTGGGTGATTTACATCATCGCGTTCTCGACTTGGTGATTGCGTTTTCATAGGTTGTGGGGTCTGGTCTTATTCGCGTTCGCATCTGTTTCTATGTGTTTGTGTAGCATTTTGGCTTAGGTGGGAAATCAATGGTTTCTTCTCCGAGTTCGGGATGATGCTCTCGTGTTCGCGTAGTTCTGCCAGCTTTGTGTATCGCGTTCGCTAGGCTTCTGCCACAAATGCGTAGAGTTAATTGTCACATATTTGTGCATTGCGATCACGAAATTTCTAGAATAATCATGTAGAGAACCTCTGGGCAATGCATATAACTACTCTAGTTCAGACCTTTGAGCTATTCTATCACATTTTATGTTGGGGGCTCGGATTTGGGCGATTTTGGAGAAGATTTTCACCACCTAAATTGGGGTATGTACTTTCTACTCGGATTTGATTATATTACATGATTCTATATTAAATTTTGGCATTTGGATTATGAATTTTAAAAAGAAATTGGAGGTTTTTTCCGAAACGTTCCTAAAGTGAATTTTTGAGTTTTGAACATCAATTCAAAATCCTATTTGAGTGAAATTAGTATGGTTGGACTCGTAATTGAATGGGGTGTCAGAATTTGTAAGTTTTGACGGGTTCCGAAGTGCTGGCCCAGGTTTGAAGTTTTGGTTGACTTTGAGTATTTGATTATGATTCGACCTTTATCGATTAGGCTTCTTTCACTGAGAATTACTTGATGTTTTTGGGTTGCTTTTGGATAGTTTCAAACCGTTCATAGGTTGATACGTGTGGGATGGCATTTCTAGAGTATTATTTGGTTTTCTCGGTATATACTTTTATCTGATCTAAATTTTGTTAAGGCAATAGTTGCCTCAACTATTTTTGATAGCTACATGCTATGGGTACGGTATGTGGGGTTTTGAGCCCATGTGCGAGCACGGGGTATTTATCCATGCTCGGGGTAGTGCTTAGGCTATGATATGCCTAGAATTGTCTTTTAAGCTTAAATCTATAATGATTCTCATATTTGTAACCTTTTTGTGACCTATTTGAGCCATGTTGAGGATACAAAGAGGCTAATTCTCTGAATAAACTTGACAATTGCTATTTCTGTGATGAAATTAGCAATTTAAGCTATGATAGCACACTTTGCACATGCCTAGACTTTAGCAAGTTATTATACCAGTCCAGGAGCATGAAATATGATATTTATTCATCATATAGATGTGTTCTTGTATGCTTACTTCTGTGGGATATAATTTGGATCGGAAGCATGTGACCACAAAGGGGCGGATTGTGTTGTTATGCCCGTGAACACACCGTGCAAATTGTGTTGTTATACCTTTGACCACACCAGGCAGATTTTGTTGATATGCTTGTGACTATGTCGGGCAAATCGTGTTGATATGCATGTGACCACGTCGGGCATATTATGTTGATATGATTTTGTCAACGCTGGGCGGATTGTATTTATATGCCTCTGACCATGTTAGGCGGTTATGTTGATAAACATGTGACCACATCGGGGGAATTGTGTTTCTATGGCTGTGACCACGCCAGGTGGATTGTGTTGATATGCCTCTGGTTACGCCGGGCGGATTGTGTTGATATGTTTGTGACTATGCCTGGCAGATTGTGTTGATACGAATGTGACCACGTCGGGTGCATTAAGTTGATATGCATGTGACAACGCGGAGTGGATTGTGTTGATATACATGTGATCACGTCGGGCGAATTGTGTTGATAAATCTGTGACCATGCCAGGAGAATTATGATATTGATCATCTTACCACGTCGGGCTGGTAGCACATTGGGTTGGTGTGCTTGTGTGTGGATAAGAATCTATCCCCCTAGGATCACTCTCTCATGTTTCTCTTTTGACGGTGTACATGCGGATTGTGAGAAACCGGCGGGTTTGTGGTTGATGTGAGCTATAAGAGAGCTGGTTACTATTATTGGATTGGGTTGCATGCCGCAATAAGCCTTATTGGCATATGATTATTAGATGGGGTTGCGCGCCAATTTGGTTATTGCATCTCATCTTTACTTGCAATTTCCTTGATCGTTCACCTGATTTACTTGCATATCTTCTTTATATGATGGATTGTTGACTGAGTATAACACTTTAAAACAAGGAACTAAGAGCATCAAAGTGGTTTTACCTGAGATTTTCCTGATTCGATCACATATATGTTCTATACTTGTTGGAGATATGAATTGTCCAGGTGTTAGTGAGTATTATTTATAGTTCTTGCTTCTTGTACCTCACCGAGGTTAGTTACGATACTTATGAGTACATTGGGTCAGTTGTACTCATAGTACATTTCTGCACGTTGTTTGCAGATCTTGGGTTGATACTGCTTGTATGGCTAGAGCTGGCATTGAATATGTACTTGCGTTCCAATTATGCTATCACTTGTCCTTGGTAGCTTTAGATTTAGATTCTGTTCATTTACATTCCAAATAAATGTTGTAATTATTTCAATTCAGTTTTGTAAAATCTAAGCCTTAGTGGCTCATCACTTGTACTACCAATCCTTGGGTTGTTGTATAAAAGTTCAGTTGTTTCATTATTTATTTCTCATTGATCTCATTTGGTGTGCGTTATTTTTAATTAGCTTACATAGCAGGTTGGGTTAGGTGTCAGCGTTACTAGTTTGATTTTGAGTCATGACAAGTTTATATTAGAGCTCTAGGTTCATAAGTTCTATGAGTCATAAGCAAGTGTCTAGTAGAGCCTTGCGTATTCGTATGATGACGTCCATACCTATCTTCAAGAGGCTACATGGCTTCTAGGATAAAATCCCCATATTTCATTACTTATCGTGCGACATTAATTCAGCTTGAAGCGTGTCTCTTTGAATTCCTTCCACTCACTCATATGCGTATGTGAGCACTTGATATCAACTGTGTATCAATAGCTTGTGATTCCACGGATGAGGTGAGAGATGTGTTTTTGTGTTTTGTAGTTGGGCCAGTCTGGAGGGCTTGAGGCCGGGGTGATGGTTTCAGTCGTGAGAGTTTGTGCTTATTGGACTTATATATCCGATTGTCCCAAATAGTGGAATTTATGGCTTGGTGAGTTGTTAAATAACTATATAATGTGTATGAGGTGAATAAGGTATGTGTTCAGATAGATTTAATGAGACGAGAAGGGTGTCTTGGAATGCGAAAAGGACTATTGGGTGATTGATTTCTATCTTGATGTGTTGTACAGTCTTGAGTTATGAGTGTTTTGATGGATTCTTTCATGTTTTATGTTTGTGGAGAGAAGTAGATTCTCATATCTTGTTGACGAGTTCAATCTCGGGAAGATTTAGTGCATGGTTGTTGTGGCCATGGAAGAACATAGAGAGATGTAAGTTTGAGGCTAAGCATAAGGATTACCTCCTGTGGGATATTCTGAGGGTGTATGATTCTTATGATGATTATGTGGAGAGTTTCTTTCTATCAGTGGGCTATATGTTTTACAATTTGAGTTTGAATTGCTTGAGGAAGCTGGCTTGGTTGTCGCGAGGATGAATGTGAGTTTAGCATATGGGTTGAGGTATTATATGATTAGTGATATATGAGTTCATGAATGATCTAGTTGACTTTCAGTGTGTGATCTTGGCATTCGTGAAGCAAAGGTATTGTGGGTTATCGAATGTTTTGTTCTACCGCTTCGAGCCGATTGGGGAATCTGTTATATTGGATTGGATACATGGTTATGTGTATGTTAGTTTCGTTTTAAGGTATACATGTGGATTAGTTATGACTTGAAGAGGAGGATTTTGAGGATGACTTAAGTAAGGAAATTTTCGGATACATAATGTAACACACCTTATGGATATACGGAAGTCTTGGAATAGTTTAGGTTTGCTAATCGTGATGGATGTAATTTACTAAGGAAAGAGATTCACTCGGTTGCTTAGAGGTGTGGATTAATTCTCTCAGGAATTGGTGTGCTAATGGAGCATAGGTTGTGCGGCTCGTTTCAGCGATGAATTAAAGATTTGAATAGGGAGGATAAATCAAGAGATGGTTTTAAAGAGTTCAAGATTAATTTTTGGCATTTGAGAATTTCCAAATTTGTATATGGCTAACATCTGAGATTTGCATCAGACATTGTCAGAACTTATGGTATTTCTATATCATTATGGATTTTATATTTTAGTATCGGAAGGGTAAAGGAAATAGTTTCAAATTCATAAGGATTCTTTGGAGTAGGTTTCTTGGATGCGGTATTTTGGGTGTTTAAATGGGAATACAACGGCTTATCGGCCTTAGGTGATGTGGTTTTATTCTAGGATCTCTTGTGATGAGTGTTGAGTTAAGGGTCGAAGTGTGCTAGCAAAGTGAAGTGTTAACATCAAGGAAATGCAGAAGAAACTGGGAGGAAATAGGACAACTTGGTAGTAGGTTGGATTAATATGGTAATGGTATGCTCGATTCTTTTGGTTCTTACGATTTCGGAGGCTTTACAGGCGTTTTTTTGAAATACTCTTGTGTTTGGCAACTTGCGTGACTTGGTTGAATTAGAGGGATTCAGTTCTGATGGCTAGGTTAGGTGCATATTTGTTTAATGGAGTTCTCGATTATTTCTACCACGGTTTGAGATGAATATTTGCTACCGGCATGAGGACTATGTTATGTATTGTAATTTTTATCTTGAGTGGGATCGAATGGAAGGTTTTAGCTAATTGAATATTTATTTTGCTTGTTACTCAAAGTCGATACACGGATTCTCGTGTTTTTCTATTTATGGCATGATAGATGCAATGCAACGTGAGCGATTGAGGTTTGCATGTACAAGGTTGTGGTTAAGTTTTGAAGGGAAAGTCACAGCATGGACGGTCTCGTATGTAGAGATGAATGCTTGTACTATTGGTATCAGCTGAGAAGGGTGTAAGGCCCCATAAAATTCTTGGGTCATGTTGTATCCAGAGAAGGAATTAGAGTGTCACGCCCCAAAACCGAGGGGCGAGACCGGCGCCTAACCGGATGAACCCGGTCAAGCGGACTTGGATTGCATTTCCTACCCAATGCATTACCCCGTGTTCATAATATACAATATTCCATAAGAAGTAGAAAATTAAAGTCGAGCATGGATTTACAACTTAAGTTCATTTCTTCATTAACATTTTAGCAGTTGATAATCCTAAAAACATACAAGTTACATACATCATTTCCAATTTGATCCACGATCACGAGTGAATACAACTGCCGCCCAAAATATACATATATACAACCCACATTATGTCTACAGAGCCTATAAGATTACTAGGAGTTTACATAGACTTACCGGTAACAACGCCCCGCCTATACCTTTTACAACATAAGCAAAAGAGAATAATATAGTCCACACACGGCCCCGAGAGGAAATGGGGCTCACCGGAACTGCTGAAGAGATGAAGAGGAGGCACCACTAACGGCGGGTTGAGATACCTGCTATAGAACCACCTACTTCCATATAGAAGATGTAGCGCCCCCGGCAAAAGGGACGTTAGTACCATGGAATAGTACTAGCATGTATGAACAAGCTTTACTCTAAGTAAAATCAAACAATACACAGATAGGAGACAGCCAAAGAAACCAAACAAATACTGCACAGAGATACATAAAACACAAATGAGAGTTCCACAGTTTCTTATTTCAATTATTCTCTTGTTGCAGCGCACAACCCGGTTCCACCTTACAATCATATTCCACCCTTATTTCTTCTATTGCGGCATGCAACCCAATCCCACCGTACAATTCTATTGCAGCGTGCAACCCGATCCTACCGTACAATTCTGTTGCGGCGTGCAACCTGATCCCGCCTTACAATTCTGTTGTTGCGTGCAAACCGATCCCACCTTAAGATTACATTTGATAGAAACATCAACCAATAAATTCAATCACAAGGATTTCATCATCAATAATATACATTCGTAACAACCAAATAACCATGTGAAATCAAGGCTATAGTAATCTTTACCAAACGGTGAGTCATATACGGCATACCATCAACATATAGTTCAATTATATAAATGCACATTTCCTTCCCATTACTTTCTACACAACATTTAGCACTTATATACATTCAACAATTTGATTCTTTATCATTTCTTTCATTTTTCAGCGCATCCTCTCATACCGATGTATTCAACATTTAACGAGATTTACACATGATAGAACAAGCACAAAGAATCACCTTTTTACTGTAAAGACCCATAAAATTTCTATGTCTAAAATAATGCCCGAATAGGTCCTTGTGTTGTTATAACTGTACAAATTCTTAAAACTGTCCTATTTTGAGTAAAAAGTATCCCAGAACTTGAAAAATTAAATTTTCCAGAAATTACGCGTTATGAGACGCACTATGCGATCGCATAACAGGTATGCGGACCGCATAGTGTTCGCATACATGAACATTCTATTGTTCAAAGGGAGGACAACTATGCGGCCCCGAATGCGATTGTATTTTGGGTATGCGAACCGCATAGTTGTCGCATTCTTGCCCCATGCTTTTTGCGAGGGAGGTTATGCGACGCACTATACGATCGCATAACAGGTATGCGCACCGCATAGTGTTCGCATACTTGGTCAGTGTGGTTCCCATTTTTTCCCAGATGAAGGCCAACTATGCGACAGGAATGCGGAACGCATCTCTGTGTCGGGGCTCCTGTTTTCTAAATTTTAAACCCCACCCCCTATTTTATAAAACGCCCCTTCCCTTCATTTTTAACGAATTTCTGACCAAAAATAGAGAGAGAAGAAGAGAGTTCTTGAGAGAGAAGGTTTCAACATCATCCAATTTGGTTTCCCAAAATCACTCAAACCCGGAAATTATCAAGTTATTGTCATCTTCTTCACTCCAAGAGGTAAGTCTTGACCCTATTTCCCCAATTTCCCAGATTTTGTGTAGGAATAAAACCCACATAGGTTTTCTTGAAAATAAAAAGTGAAATCTTTCATGCATGTGAATTAAATCCCATAATCTAGTAAAGGGAAGAACAAGTTTGGACAATTATTCTCAAAAGGGGGTTAGTACTCTAAAGGGGTCACATAGTGTTTGATAAAATACTCAATTGAGTACAAGATTCCTAATTCTAAGTGAAATATGTCACATTGTTGAATAGATTGACGGTGCTAGACGGTCCAGTGAATTGTGATACAAATTAAAAAGGGGACGACTCGAGGTATGTATGGCTAACTTTAATCTTCATAGAGTAACCTTGTTGGTGTCCAAACATTCGATATGAGTTTCTTGATGAGTATATGTGAATTGACTTCCCGGTTTTGTTGAGGTGTGAGATTGCATTCTCTGATTTGTCTTAGTCGATTATCGTAGTAATTGAGATTGTGAAAGGTGACTTATATGTGATTACTCTAACATGTGCAAGGTTTGTTAAATGCTTGAGTATGTTGGTATGAAAGAATGATAACAAACTCAAATGTGTAAATGTATCTAAGTGATAAAGGCTATGTAACAAGTGATGAAGCGGAATTGTGAATTGATCTAATTGAACTAAATGAACATGGAAATATCGTATATGACTCATTGTTCGAAAAGTTTATTGTGGCTTAACTTCATATGGATTGTTGGTGGTAATGAATTTATATTCTTGTTGATGATTACCTTTGTGGTTGAATTAATGGATAATAAAGACTATTGTGAACACATGATTGTTTGGGTGTTATTAAATTGTACTCTTGATGATATGTAGCCCTGTGATTGAATTGTGGGACGTTATTATTTGCTATGCAATGTGATGTCCGGTGGGATCGGGTTGCACACCGCAACACGAAGTAATAAGGGTGGAGAGGTAGTAAGGGTGAAGTGTAATATTGTACGGTCGGATCAGGTTGCACGCCGCAACACGAAGTAATAAGGGTGGAGAGGTAACGAGGGCGGAGTTTAATATTGTAAGGTGGGATCGGGTTGCACGCCGAACAGAATGTAATAAAGCTGAAATGTGATTGTGTTGAAATTAGAATCTGTAAGGCTCTCAATTGTACTTGTTGCTATATCACTGTGCACTATATGTTGGTTACTTTAACAACTTTCTATCTGTGTATTTCTTGATTTTACTTTGAGTAAAGTTTGCTCATACATGCTAGTACTATTCCACAGTACTAACGTCCCTTTTGCCCGGAGCGTTACACCTTTTATATGGATGTAGGTGGGTCCATAGCAGGTAGCTCAGTTCACCGATAATGGTGACTCCTCCCCATCTTTCAACAAGTACTGGTGAGCCCTACTTCCTCCTAGGGCCGTGGGTAACTCATGCCATCTCTTTTGAGTCTATTATGTATTGTAAGGTATAGCCGGGGTCTTGTTGCCGGAAAAGTGTTGTATATATGTATTTTGGATAATCACTGTACGTATTCGGAAATTGTGGTCTGTATTGGAAAGTTACGTATGTATTGTGTATACTTTGGGAATAAAATTGTTGAGATGCTAAAAGAGAAATGAACTTAAGTTTATAAATCAACGCCTAAATCCTAAGTTGTTATTTCATTTGGAATATGGTGCATTGTATATACGGGTGAAACGCGTTGGGTAGGAAAAGCAATCCAGGTCTTCTTTACCGGGTTCACCCGGTTAGGTGCCGGTCTCGTCCCTCAATTTTGGTATCAGAGCCTAAGGTTTTATAAGTGTCCTAGTATGTCTCGGAGCCGTGTCTAGTCGAGCCCTTCTTATCGGTGTGTTGTCGACTACATCTATAATTGGGGGGCTGCATGGACATTTAGGAAAGTACCTTTTTTGCTATTCTATACCGTGCGATGTGGAGGAAGGTGAGGTTGTCTATCCCTAACTCGTGCATTGTTCTAATTTTCAGTAAATGGCACCCAAGAAGAAAGCTCGACTCCGTCTAGAGGCCAATGCCACCCCAGGAGTGGCCGTGAATTCTTTATTTGATGGTGCAGGTGAGAATGATTCCTGGCCCTGAATCGGCCTGACTCTTCCATCCCAAACCAGGATATTCCTATTCCTGCTCCAGGGGAGGGTGCTACAGTCCCTCCCGTTGATGTTCCTGATCCTTCATCAGTCCCAGCTTCCGGTCCCGGTATTTCTGATGGGGACCTCAGGGGAGATATTCAGATGTTAACCTAGTTAGTGGCCTCCCAGGCCCAAAGATCGCATGATGCCCCTGCATCCGCTAGCGAGCAAGGGGATTCTTCGCGTTCCAGGGTCAACCAGTTTTTGCGGTTATCCCCTCCAGAGTTCACAGGCACCGACCAAGAGGCTGACCCTCAGGAGTTCATTGATGAGATGTACAAGACCCTCCGAGTTATGAGGGCTACTGAGATAGAGGGGTTTGGGTTGGCTTCCTATCGTCTGAAGGGAGCTGCATATTCGTGGTTTGAAATGTGGGAGAGTTACCGTGGGGAGGGGAGCCCTCTGGCAAAGTGGGATGAGTTTGTTGATGCCTTCATGGATCATTTCTTGCCTGCCGAGACTATGGCAGCCCGTGATGCGGAGTTCGAGGTCCTTAAGCAGGGCAGCATGAGTGTGTGAGAGTATCATATGGAGTGTGTGCGCTTGTCCAAATATGTTGTTCACATGATGCCGACTATGGAGGCTAGAGTTCGTCAGTTTGTTCAAGGCCTTGGTCCCTTGGTTATTAATGAAGCTGCTACAGCTGCCTTGCATTCGGATATGAATTATGGGAAAATAGTGGGATTCGCCAAGGTTACAGAGACTCGGAAATTGAAAATAAGGATGGAGAGAGAGAGCAGCAGTAGGGTCCGGTCAGCTGGTGTGAGATCATCCCTTGGGAGAGGATCATTAGGACCATCTAAGTCATATGCTCAGTCCTCAGCCAGTGCGCCTCCATCAGGGCACAGTTATCAGCAGGGAGGTCATTTTAGACCCGGTTCAGATAGCAGGAGGTTCCATCAGTCGGGTCATTCAGATGGGAGGTTCCAGCAGCAACGGAGGATCCCATGCCCTAAGTGTGGGAGATTTCATACTTGGCCTTATTACTTGGATATTCCGGTATGCTATAGATGTGGAGAGAGAGGCCATATCCAGTGAGACTGCCGCGCACCAAGTCAGGGCGCGGGTAGGGGTACTGCTCAGCCATCCAGCTCTTCAGCCGCTACATCTTCGACATTCCCTCTAGCTCCAGTAGTGCGCGGTACGGTTAGAGGTGAAGCACAGGTTCGAGGGGGACCCAGTCGGTTCTATGCTTTGAGTGGTCGCCATAATGCAGAGCTTCTCCAGATGTTGTCACAGGTATTCTGATTGTTCAGCCACATGAGGTTTATGCTCTTTTTGATCTCGGGTCTTCTTTGTCATATGTTAATCCATTTATTGCTTCAAGTTTTGGGATAGAACCCTAACAGCTTCACGAGCCAGTCTCTGTGTCGACTCCGGTTGGCAATTCTATTGCGACCGTGCGAGTCTATAGAAATTGTGTTGTCATGGTGCGTGGTTGGGATACCACGGCCGATCTTATTGAGTTAGGAATGGTAGATTTTGATGTGATTGTGGGGATGGACTGTCTCTATTCGTGCTTTGCTAAACTCGACTTCCAAACCAGAATTCTGAGGCTCGAGTTTCCTATTGAATCAGTTATCAAGTGGGAGGGAAATAATGTTGGGCCAGGAGGTAGATTCATTTCCTACCTTAAGGCCTCAAAGATGATCAGTAAATGGTGCATCTATCATTTGGTTCGGGTTGCGGACGCCACCTCAGAGGTGCCTGCCCCCGAGTCCGTGTGGTTGTGAACTAATTTCTTGAAGTGTTTTCGGATGAGCTTCCTGGGATTCCACCAGATAGAGAGATCGATTTCGTGATTGATGTATTGCTAGATACGCATCCAATATTTGTTGCACCTTACAGGATGGCGCCAGCAGAATTAAGGGAGTTGAAAGAACAATTGAAAGATCTATTAGAGAAAGGTTTCATTCGGCCAAGTGTGTCGCCTTGGGGCGCACCGGTTCTCTTTGTCAGAAAGAATGATGGATTGCTTCAGATGTGTATTGATTACCGGAATCTCAACAAGGTCACCATCGAGAATAAGTATCCATTACCTCGGATAGATTATTTGTTCGACCAGTTGCAAGGTGCTAAGTTCTTCTCAGTGATTGATTTGCGGTCCGGGTATCATCAAGTAAAAATCAGGGAGCATGATATTCCTAAGACTGCCTTCAGGACTCTACATGGGCACTTTGAATTTCAAGTAATGTCTTTTGGGCTAAACAACGCCCCAGCAACTTTTATGGACCTTATGAATCAGGTTTTCAAACCATTTCTCGACTCCTTTATGATTGTCTTCATTGACGATATTCATGTTTATTCGCAGAGTCAAGAGGATCATGCTAATCACCTCAGGGGGAGTTCTACAGACTATTCATCAACACCAATTATACGAAAAGTTTTCAAAATGTGAGTTTGGGCTAGAATCAGTCACCTTTTTGGTCCATGTTGTTTCCAGGGAAGGGATTCGGGTTGATCCCCAAAAGATTGCAGCGGTGAAGGATTGGCCTAGGCCAACGACCCCAACAGAGATTTGCAGTTTCTTGGACCTAGGTGGGTATTATTGGAAGTTCGTGGAGGGATTCTCTACTCTCGTCTCCCCATTGACTAAGTTGACGCAGAAAGCAGTTATGTTTCAGTGGTCCGATGCATGTGAAAAGAGTTTTCAGGAATTAAAGTCGAGACTGACTTCGGCGCCAGTGTTGACCTTGCCAGAAGGTTCATAGGGATTTTGTGGTTTATTGTGATGCTTCGAGTAGTTGTTTGGGGTGTGCGTTGATGCAATGTAGTAAAGTCATAGTGTATGCTTCAAGGAAGCTCAAGAATCACGAGAAGACTTATCCGACGCATGATTTGGAGCTCGCGGCAGTTGTGTTTGCATTAAAAATCTGGCGGCATTATCGTTATGGGGTCCATGTGGACGTGTTCAGAGACCACAAGAGTCTTCAGTATTTATTCAAGCAGAAGGAGTTGAACTTAAGGCAACTGAGGTGTTTAGAATTGCTCAAGGACTATGATATGAGTATTTTATACCACCCAGGGAAGGCGAATGTGTTAGCCTACGCTCTTAGTCAGAAATCCATGGGTAGCTTGGCACATTTGGAAGCCGGAAGCCGGACAGAGGCTTTTGGCTCGGGAAGTTCATCAGTTGGCTAATATGGGGGTCTGTCTTTTGACCTCAGAGAAGGGGATGTTGTGGTGCGTAATGGAGCAGAATATCCGCTTTTAGCTGAAGTCAAGTAAAAGAAATTCAGGGATTCGGCTTTCAAACATTTGAGGGAAGCAATTTTGAATCACAAGACTTCAAAATTCTCACTCGGCAATGATGACGGTGTCCTACGGTGTCAAGAGAGGTTATGTGTTCCAGATGTGGATGATCTCCGGGAAAGGGTGATGGTAGAGGCTCATAATTCCAGGTATTCCGTACACCCAGGTTCTACGAAAATGTATCACGAATATATGTGAATTGATTTCCCGGGTTTGTTGCGGTGTGAGATTGCATTCTCTAATTTGTCTTAGTCGATTATCGTGATAATTGAGATTGTGAAAGATGACTTCTATGTGATCACTCTAACATGTGCAAAGTTCGTTAAATGCTTAAGTATGTTGGTATGAAACAATGATAACAAACTCAAATGTGTAAATGTATCTAAGTGATAAAGGCTATATAACAAGTGATGAAGCGGAATTGAGAATTGATCTAATTGAACTAAATGATCATGGAAATATCGTATATGACTCATTGTTGGCAAGGTTTATTGTGTCTTAACTTCATATGGATTATTGGTTGTAATGAATTTATATTCTTGTTGATGAATACCTTTGTTGATGAATTAATGGATGATAAAGACTATTGTGAACACATGATTGTTTGGGTGTTATGAAATTGTACTCTTGATGATATGTAGCCCTGTGATGGAATTGTGGGCCGTTATTGTTCGCTTTGCAATGTGATGTCCAGTGGGATCGGGCTGCACGCCACAACACGAAGTAATAAGGGTGGAGAGGTAGTAAGGGTGAAGTGTAATATTGTACGGTGGGATCGGGTTGCATGCTGCAACACGAAGTAATAAGGGTGGAGAGGTAGTAAGGGTGAAGTGTAATATTGTACGGTGGGATCGGGTTGCATGCTGCAACACGAAGTAATAAGGGTGGAGAGGTTACAAGGGTGAAGTGTAATATTCTAAGGTGGGATCGAGTTGAACACCGCAACCGAATGTAATAAAGCTGAAATGTGATTGTGTTGAAATTAGAATATGTAAGGCTCTCAATTGTACTTGTTACTATATCACTGTGCACTATGTGTTGGTTCCTTTAACTGCTTTCTATCTGTGTATTTCTTGATTTTACTTTCAGTAAATTTTGCTCATACATGCTAGTGTTATTCCACAGTAATAGCGTCCCTTTTACCGGGGCGCTACATCTTTTATATGGATGGAGGTGGGTCCATAAAAGGTAGCTCAGTTCATTGTTAGTGGTGCCTCCTCCTCATCTTTCAGTAAGTACTGTTGAGCCCCACTTCCTCCCAGGGCCGTGTCTAACTCATGCCGTCTCTTTTGAGTTTATTATGTATTGTAAGGTATAGCCGGGGCCTTATTGCCGGCAAAATATTGTATAAATTCCTAGTATTCATAGAGGCTCCGTAGACATGATATGGGTGTATATATGTATTTTGGGTAGTCACTGTACGTATTCAGAAATCGTGGTCCGTATTGGAAATTTATGTATGTATTGTGTATGCTTTGGGAATCAACTTGTTGAAATGCTAAAAGAGAAATGAACTTAAGTTTGTATATCCATGCTTAAATCCTAAGTTGTTATTTCATATGGACTATGGTGCATAGTATATACGGGGGAAACACGTTGGGTAGGAAAGGCAATCCAGGTCTGCTTGACCGGGTTCACCCGGTTAGGTGCCGGTCTCGTCCCTCGATTTTGGGGCGTGACATTTAAAATCTCATATAGCATGGTGTCATGGAAATAAACTAAGACAATCAGAGAACAAAATCTTACACTTCAGAATATTAGAACAATCGATTCACATATGCATAAGCCAGAAACTGATACCGAATGCTCGAACACCAACAAGGTGACTCTATGAAGATTAAAGTTAGTCATACATACATCGAGTCGAAAATCTCCCTTTAATATCAATTCTCAGCCCACCGAACATTCTATCGCCTCCAATCTAATTTACAAGATGCGATGTTGAGACTTAAAATTAGAAATGATGAACTCATTTCGGCATTTTACCAAACACTATGTGATCCCTCAGATTAACTAGCCCCTTTTTAGTGAAAGATTTCCCTATCTTACTTCCCTTTACTAGATTATGGTAGATTATTCACATGCATGCATGATCTTAGCTTTTATCTTCAAGAACCAATTCACGTGTTCAATTTTTAACCAAAACCTGAAAATTTGGGGAGATGGGGTGAAGACTTACCTCTTATGGTGAAGAAGATGACGACCACTCGATTACTTCCAGGCCTGTGTAGAGATGGAGGACCAATTTGGAGAAGCTGAGAACTTCTGTCACTAGAACCCACTCTCACTTCTCTCTATTTTAATCAGATAGCCTTTAAAAATGAAGTGGAGGGCTGTTTTATTAAACTGGGGGTCGGGTTTTAATATTAGAAATTAGAAGCCCCGAAGCAGGTATGCAGTCAGGAATGCGATCGCATTCTTGTTATGCGGTCCGCATACCTGTCGCATAAGTGGCCTTCAGATGGGACAAAAAGAGAAGCAGACTGCCCAGGTATGCGACCAGTATGCTATCTGCATACCTGTTATGCGATCGCATAGTGTGTCGCATAACTCTCTCCACAAAAATCAAGGTGCTGGAATGCGACAACTATGCGGCCCACATTCGTGAAATGTGATCGCATTCGAGGCCGCATATATGTCGTCAAAATGGACAGCAAACTGTCCAAGTATGCGACCACTATGCGGTCCGCATACTTGATCTGTGATCGCATAGTGGACAGCATGCGTGCGCAAATCTGGAAAATTTTATCTTTTAAGTCCCGGGGTACTTTTTACTCCAAAAGGGTTTGTTTTAAGAATTTCTACAATTATAACCACATGGGAACCCATTCAGGCATTGTTTTTAGACTTTAAATTTTACGGGTCGTTACATTCTCCCCCACGTAGAATCATTCGTCCTCGAATGAGGATCGGGGAATCATTTAGTTAAAAGAACACAAAACATGCCAAACCCCGAATTTTTACTAACTCCGATATTTCCTGAAAATTTTGCTAGAGTTTCCCTTGTAATTAGGCATATCTACCTGTCAGAGAGCCCCGAACCACATTTTAACTAATTCCACACATTTTCAATTACTCTATCAACTTGCACATAATCCGGTCATTTCAACAAGTTGCATATAATTCAATTACTTCCACAAGCCCCACATAGTTCAATTAACTCCACAAATTTGCACATAATTCAGCTATTACAATGAGTTGCACATAATTCAGCTATTACAATGAGTTGCACATAAATTAGCTATTACAATGAGTTGCACATAATTCATCTATTTCAAGGAGTTGCACATGATCCAACTAATCACATCAACATATACATTTATCGCACAAAGTTTGAGAAGTCACAATAGTAGGGTAATTAGGGGAGTGGAGTGTTTTGCACAAAATTTGACACCAATGTAATTGCATAGAGATGACAAATTTCAAAACCACTACCGGATTTATTCAAACAAGTGGGGATATTTCTCTTTCATTTCATTTCTTCTTCCCACATGGCTTCTTCGACTTGTTGACTCCACCATGATACTTTTACCGAAGCGGCCTTTTTGTTTCTCAACCTACGAACTTGCCTATCAAGAATAGCAACCGGAACCTCTTCATATGACAACTTTTCATTAATTTCAATGGTCTCAACTGGCACGATGACAGATGGATCTCCAACTACCTTCTTCAGCATGGACACATGAAACACTAGGTGCACTAATGACATCTCATGGGGCAATTCCAGCCTATATGCCACCTTCCCTATCCTTTGAGAAATCCTATATGGACCGACATACCTTGGGTTCAATTTCCCTTTCTTCCCAAACCGCATCACTCCTTTCATGGGAGACACCTTCAAGAATACCCAATCATCTACTTGAAACTCCAAATCTCTTAGACGAACGTCCGCATAGGATTTCGGACGACTCTGAGCAGTCTTCATCCTCTCATGAATGACTCTAACTTTTTCCATAGCTTGGTGCACAATATACGACCCTAGCAGTTCCGCCTCACCAACCTTGAACCATCCAATCGGAGACCTACACCTCCTTCCGTACAATGCCTCAAATGGGGCCATCTGAATACTAACATGGAAACTGTTATTATAAGCAAATTCTATAAGCGGCAAGTGATCATCCCATCTACCCTTGAAATATAATACACTAGCCCGTAACATATCTTCAAGCGTCTGAATGGTCCGCTCTGCCTGACCATCTACTTGCGGGTGGAAAGTTGTGCTCAGATACCTGCATACCCAAACCTTGCTGAAATTAGTTTCAAAAGTTAGCTGTGAACTTGGCCTCTCGATCCGAGATAATAGAAACTGGAGTTCCATGGAGCCTGACTATTTCTTTGATATACAACTGAGCGTATTGTTCTGTAGTATCACTGGACTTGACTGGCAAGAAATGCGTCGACTTCGTGAGTCGATCCACTATTACCCAAATTGAGTCGAACTTGCACTGAGTGCGAGATAACCCTACAACGAAGTCCATATTGATCATATCGCATTTCCATATTGGTATTTCCATAAGCTGCGTCAAGTCACTGGGCCTCTCATGCTCGGCCTTCACTTGCTAACAATTTGGACACATAGCCACAAAGTCTGGCAATCCCCTCTTCATACCATTCCACCAATAAATCTCCATGAGATCGTGATACATCTTCGTAGAACCTGGGTGTACGGAATACCTAGGATTGTGGGCCTCTACCATAAATCTCTCCCGAAGATCATCCACATCAGGAACACATAGTCTCCCTTGGCACCGCAAAACACCATCATCATTGCCCAATGAAAATGTTGTAGTCTTGTGATTCGGAATTGCTTCTCTCAACTGTGACAAAGATGGATCCCTGAATTGCTTTCCCTTAATTTTCGCTACAAGCGAATACTCCACTCCGTTACGCACCACCACATTCCCTTCATCTGAGGCCGAAAGGCATACCCCTATACTGGCCCACTGATAAACCTCCCGAGCCAAAGGTCTCTAACCTGCTTCCAAATGAGCCAAGCTACCCATGGATTTCTGACTAAGAGCGTCGGCTACCACATTCGCCTTTCATGGATGGTACAAAATATTCATATCATAATCCCTGAGCAATTCTAACCATCTCCGCTGACTTAAGTTCAACTCCTTCTGCTTGAATAAATACTGAAGACTCTTGTGGTCAGTGAACATGTCCACATGGACCCTATAAAGATAATTCTTCCAAATCTTCAATGAAAACACAGCCGCCGCGAGCTCCAAATCATGTGTCGGATAATTCTTCTCGTGATTCTTGAGCTGCCTAGAAGCATATGCTATTACCTTACCACATTGCATCAACACACACCCCAAACCAACCCTTGAAGCATCACAATACACCACAAACCCTTTTGAACCATCTGGCAAGGTCAACATTGGCGTCGAAGTCAATCTTGATTTCAATTCTTGAAAACTCTTTTCGCAAGCATCGGACCACTGAAACTTAACCGCTTTCTTCATCATCTTAGTCAATGGGGAGGAAAGGGTAGAGAATCCCTCCATGAACCTCCGATAGTATCCAACCAAACCCAAGAAACTGTGAATCTCTGTCGGGGTCGTTGGTCTAGGCCAATCCTTTACCGCTGCAATCTTTTGGGGATCAACTCGAATCCCTTCCCTGGAAACAACATGGCCCAAAAAGGTGGCTGATTCTAGCAAAAATTCACATTTTAAAAAAATGAGGTGATTAGCATGATCTTCATGACTTCGCGAATAAAATAGGATATCCTCAATGAAGACAATCACAAAGGAGTCAAGAAACGGTTTGAAAACTCGATTCATAAGATCCATACAAGTTGTTGAGGCGTTGGTTAGCCCAAAAGACATTACCAGAAATTCAAAGTGCCCATATCGAGTTCTGAAGGCAGTCTTAGGAGTATCCTGCTCCCTGATCTTTAACTGGTGATACCCGGACCGCAAATTAATTTTTCAGAACAACTTAGCACCTTGCAACTGGTCGAACAAATCATCTATCCGAGGAAATGGGTATTTGTTTTTGATGGTGACCTTGTTGAGCTGCCGATAATCAATACACATCCGAAGCGATCCAACTTTATTTCTAACAAAAAGAACCGGTGCGCCCCAAGGCGACACACTTGGCCGAATGAAACCCTTTTCTAATAGATCTTTCAATTGTTCTTTCAACTCTCTCAATTATGTTGGCTCCATACTGTAGGGTGGAATAGATATTGGATGCGTATCTGGCAATACATCAATCCTGAAATCGATCTCTCTATCTGGTGGAATCCCAAGAAGCTCGTCCGAAAATACTTCAAGAAATTCATTCACAACAGGCAAAGATTTAGGAGCAGGCACCTCTGAAGTGGTGTCCGCAACCCGGACCAAATGGTAGATGCACCCTTTTCTAATAATCTTTGAGGCCTTAAGGTAGGAAATAATCCTACCTCTAGGCACAACATTATTCCCCTCCCACTCGGTAATTGGTTCATTAGGAAACTCGAGCCTCAAAATTCTTCTTTGGCAGTCGAGTTTAGCAAAGCACGAATAGAGCCAATCCATCCCCATAATTACATCAAAATCTACCATTTCTAACTCAATAAGATCAGTCTTGGTATCCCGACCATGCACTGTGACAACACAATTCCTATAGACTCGCACGACCGTAATAGAATCACCAACCGGAGTAGACACAGAGAACGGATCGTGAAGCTATTCGGGTTCTAACCCAAAACTTAAAGCAATAAATGGAGTAAAAATGACAATGAAGATCCCGGATCAAAAAGAGCATAAACATCATATGACTGAACAGTCAGAATATCTTTAACAACATTTGGAGAAGCCTCCGCACTCTAGCGACCACTCAAAGCATAGAACCGACTGAGTCCCCCTTTACCCCGTGCTCTACCCCTACCTGCACCGCACCCTGCTGGTGCTGGAGGGCGTGCTAAAGATATAGTGGCTGAAGAACTGGGTGGTTGAGTAGTGCCCCTACCCGTGCCCTGTCTGGGTGCACGATAGTCTCGCTGAACATGGCCGCTCACTCCACACCTATAGCATACCGGGATATTCAAGTAACAAGGCTCATGATGAAACCTCCCACACTTAGGGCATGCGGCCCTCCGTTGCTGCTGGAACCTCCCACCTGAACGACCCGACTGATGGAACCTCCTGATGTCTGAACCTGGTCCAAAGCGACCTCCCAGCTGATAAATGTGCCCTGATGGCGGCGCACTGTCTGAGGACTGAGCATAGGTTTGAGATTGCCCTGATGACCCTATCCCGAGGGCTGATCTCCTTCCTCCAACTGAACTCCCAGGTTTTCCCGCTAACCGGGCCCTACTACTACTCTCCCTCTCCATTCTTATCTTTAATTTTCGATCCTTCGTAGCCTGGGAAAATCCTAAAATCTTCCCGTAGTTCATATCTGAATGCGGAGCAGCTGTAGCAGCTTCATTAATAACCAAGGGACCAAGGCACTTAACAAACCGACGAACTCTAACCTCCATAGTAGACACCATGTGAACAGCATATTTGGACAAGCACACGAACTCCATATGATACTCCCACACACTCATGTTGCCCGTCTTAAGGGCCTCAAACTCTGTAGCACGGGCTGCCATAATCTCGGCAGGCAAGAAATGACCATAAAGGCATCCACAAACTCATCCAACCTCGCCGGAGGGCTCCCCTCTCCATGGAAACTCTCGCACATCTCGAACCATGAATATGTCGCTCCCTTCAAATGATAGTAAGCCAACTCAACCCCTTTTGTCTCAGTAGCCCTCATAACTCGGAGGGTTTTGTACATCTCATCAATGAACTCCTGAGGATCAGCCTCAGGGTCGGTGCCTGTGAACTCTAGAGGGGCTAATCGCAGAAATTGGTTGACGCTGGAACCTGAAGAATACCCATGCTCGCTAGAGGACGCAGGGGCAGCATGTGATCTTTGGACCTGGGAGGCCACTAGCTAAGTCAATATATGAATAACTCCCCTGAGATCCCCATCAGAAATACCAGGACAGGAAGCTGGAGCTGGAGGTGGGTCCACTTGAGAAGGAATATGAATAGTCTGGCCTAGAGTGGAGGAGTCACGCTTATTTGTGGTTGTGGAATCATTCTCACCCGCTCCATCAGCGGGTGAATTTATGGCCACTCCTGGGGTGGTATTGGCCTCTAGGTCGAGTCGAGCTCTCTTATTGGGTGCCATTTTGTGACGACCCAAAGGGGTCATCACCTATTTTATTACCCATTCCATAATTTCAAGGCCTTGAAAACCTCATCTGTAGTTTCCTCGATTTGCATGCGCAGTCCGGGCGCATAGCCGGACAGCTCAAATATGAAATTCTGTGAAAAATGCTAAGATTTTGATATTAAAATGAATAAATTTGACTCCGGTCAACATTCTGGGTAAACGGACCCAGACCCGTGATTTGACGATCCCAGAGGGTCCATAGGAAAATATGGGACTTGGGCGTATACCCGAAATCAAATTTCGAGGTCCCAAGCCTGAGAAATGAATTTTTGAGTGAAATTGTTTTTCTGAAATTTATAAAAAAAGTGAAATGGAAATTGGTTAGAATGTGTTGGTATAGGGCCCGTATTTTGGTTCTGGCGCCCGGTACAGGTCTTGTATGTGGTTTAAGATATTTCTGTGAAGTTTGGTTGAAATTAGACGTCGTTTGACGTGTTTCGGACTTAAAACTCTAAAATTAAAAGTTTATGAAGTTTGAAGAAAAATTAGGTATTTTGAGGTTTGATTCGTTGTTTTTGATGTTATATTTGCGATTTGATCGCACGGTTAAGTTCGTGGGATGTTCTTGAGTTAGTGCATGTGATTTGTTTGGAGCCCCGAGGGCTCGGGAATGTTTCGGAGGTGTCTCAGAGTGATTTTGAACTTAGGAAGATTGCTGGTTTTTTGCTTCAGCAGTTGCAGGTCCATTTGTTCTTCGCGTTCGCGACGTCTCTTCCGCGTTTGCGAAGATTTAAGCTTTTCTTTCATCGCGTTCGCATCGATTCTCTCATGATCGCGTAGGGTTATTTTACCCTGAGGAGTTATCCCTCTTTTCCTCTTCGCGTTCGCATATAATTGACAGCATACGCGTAGCTTTGCAGTTCTTCTTCATCGTGTTCGCGTGATGTCCCACGCGTTCGCGTAGGTCAATTTCTGGACCTCATCCTTTTTACTCTTCGCATTCGCGTTCGCGTTCATCCTTTCACGAACGCGATGGTCTGTCAAGCCTACCCTTCGCGAACGCGACCTCCCTTCCGCGAACGCGAAGGGCAATTTTTCCCAGTGGTATATAAATATTTCCAGTACAGTAGCTTCGGGATTTTTCATAAGTTTTCACGAAATTCATCTTATCCAAGGTCCTTAGGCATCCATTAAATCCAACCTTCACCAAAACTTCTTGGGTTAGTAAATTTTAACTCGTTTCCTTCATTTTTCATCTATATCTCATGAATTCCTAAGCCTAAAACATGCAAATTAGAGTAGAAAATTGGGAATTTGGGTATAGTTAGGCCCTTTTGAATTTTCTTGATCTAGACCTCTCTTTGGGGTCGAATTTGAAAACAAATTATGTATTCGGGCTCGTGGGTTAATGGGTGACGTGGTTTTGGTCCGAGCCTCGTGTTTGGACCAAGCGTGCCCGGGGTCGAATTTTGTTATTTTGGAAGAATGCATGGAAATGGGTAATTAGGCTATGTAATTGAATTATTGAATCCTTATTGATATACTTGAGTTGATTATGCCTAGATAATACCATTCCGGAGTTGAATTCTAAGGGAAAGGCGGAGTTAGAGGGTTGATTGCTATATTTTGGACTCGAGGTAAGTGTTTGGTCTAACCTTAGCTTGAGGGAATAGGAGTTGAGTATCATTTTCTATTTGCTAATTGTCAAATATGATGTATAGGCATGGTGACGAGTATCTATACATTGGTGTCTAGCATAACCGTGAGTACCTATAATTGTTTAATTGATGTTCCCTTGCCGGGATTTCCATTTTTTTTTCTTTGTTTATTTCCTTGCCCTTGTTTGTGGTTGTTGTTTGGGTGAGGAAGAGTGTTAAAGTACGAAGGGTGATTCCGTGCAATGTTTTATATTATTATGCACGAGGGGACATTCTGTGCCATGTTTTATATTATTATTATGCACGAGGGGACATTCCGTGCCATGTTTTATATTATTATTATGCACGAGGGGACATGCCGTGCCGCATCTTTTACTTTTTAATTTGTGTTGTCAATTCCCGTTATTATTTTCAGGTATTTCGGACTTTTGTTTTCGTTTCTGTCATTTCAGTATTTGCTATCTCTTACCCCCAACATGTTCTCCCCGTAATTGTATTCTTGTTTAGTTTCTATTATACTATTGAATTGCACAGGTACATTTTATTGTCGTATCTTAGCCTCGTCACTACTTTTTCGAGGTTAGGCTCGGTACTCACTTAGTACATGGGGTCGGTTGTACTGATGCTACACCTGCACTTCTTTATGTTGTGCAGATTACGCAGCGGGACCCGGAGGACATCATTAGTGGAAGTGTCTTCCATCTTATCCTAGAGGTTTCAAGGTATACCTGTTGGCGTTCGTGGGCCTTGGCGTCTCTTCCATCCCTTTTTCTTCACTTCTATCTTGTTTTTCCTCTAGTTTCAGAGACATCTATGTATTCTCTTTTCAAACTTGTATTTAGCACTCTTACAGATAGTTCGTGAGTTTGTTACTCCAGGTTTTGGGAAAAATTTATGCCTCGTTGTATTATGTTTTCTTATTTAGCTTGAAACCATATTTATCTCCGTTGTTAAATTGTGAACCGTTTAGTTTGTTCTAGTAAATTGATGTTGATATGCTAGTTTATCTATACACGTTGGCTTGTCTGGCGGGGTCAACGTTAGACGCCATCACGGCCAGACGGTGGGATTTCGGGGCGTGACAAGTTTGTATCAGAGCACTAGGTTACTTAGGTCACAACTCAATGACAACTTGGTAGAGTCTGAGGGATTGATACGTAGACGTCTGTATTATCCCCCAGAGGCTGCGAAGTTAGGATTACTCCATATTTCTTTTCTTATCTGTCGTGCGCTATGAATTCTGAGTACTGATTGAGTTTCTATTCTATTCTCTCGCAGATGGCGAGGATGCGTGCTTCCCTTGGTTCCGCCCAGCAGCCTGACACTCCTGCTATAGCTGCTACTCAAGGTTAAGGACGAGGCCGTACTAGAGGCCGAGGACAAGGTCGTTCTAGAGGCCGAGGCCGGGGCCGGGCTCAGCCTACAGGAGCAGCACCAGTGGAGGACCCTAAGTTTGAGTGTGAGAAGGAGGTCCCAGTTCCGGCAGCCCCAGTTGGACCAGCTCAGGTCCCAGAGGGGTTCATAGCTACCCTAGTGCTTCAGGACCCCCTTGTCCGTCTAGTCGGACTCATGGAGAGTGTAGCACATGCGGGTCTTCTTCCTACAGAACCAGCCGTCTCTCAGGCCGGGGGAGGTGCTCAGACTCCTGCCGCCCGCGTGCCAGAGCAGCTAGCTCCACAGTTTCAGACTCTGACACCTCAGCCAGCCGGAGTAGCTCAGCCGGGTATTGCAGCACCGGTAGAAGAGGGAGCAGTTATGTCAGCAGATTCTTTGTGGAAATAGGACAGGTTCACCAAATTATTCACTTCTACTTTTACTGGTTTACCATTAAAGGACCCCCAGAATTATTTGGACAACTGTCATGAGGTTCTTCAGAATATGGGCATAGTGGAGTCCAACGGAGTTGACTTCGCTACTTTTCGGTTATCTGGCGCAGCCAAGAGTTGGTGGAGAGACTATTGCTTAGCCAGACCAGTTGGATCCACACCTTTGACTTGGACTCAGTTCTCAGAGGTATTTTTGGGGAAGTTCCTTCCCATTACTCAAAGAGAGGACCTTTGGAGGTAGTTTTAGCGTCTCCAGCAGGGATCCATGTCCGTCACTCAGTATGAGACCAGGTTCATCACTGATCGAGAGAGGGTTCAGAGGTTTATCGAGGGATTGGCCCGGCCTATCATACTTCAAATGGCTAGAGAGTCAAGTACAGATATATCGTTCCAGGATGCGGGCAATGTGGCCTGGAGGATCATAGGGTGGTGGTTAGGGGGCTGACAAGAGGCCCCGTCATTTCGGTTGTTTCAGTGGAGCCTCATCTGGGGGTAGGGATTCTTCAGGGAGAGGTCATCCTCCAAGACCTTTTCAGTCAGCTCTCTAGGTTTCCCATGGTAATTCACGTGGTTGTGGTTCTCAAACGCACTATTCTGATCAGCAGCCTTACAGTGCGCCACCAGCTCCCTTAAGTGCACCGCCGTTTCAGAGTTTCCAAGGTAGTCATTCAGGTCGACAGGGCCAGTTCCAGAGTCAACAGTCACATCAGTAGAAGCCTTGTTATACTTGCGATGGTTTAGGGCACATTTCCAGGTTTTGCCCCCGAGGTTCTGGTGGGTCCCAGCATCAGGATTCTCGTGCCATGGTACAGGTACCAGGTGTTCCACAGCCTGCCCAGCCAGCTAGAGGTAGGAGTAGAGGTGCTAGAGGTGGAGGTAGAGGTCATAGAGGTGGAGCTCAGGCCGCCATAGGTGAGCCAGCAGTCGGTCGTCCCAGAGATGTGGTTCAGGGTGCTGGGGCCCAGCCCCGATGTTATGCTCTTCCAGCCAAGCCAGAGGCATAGTCTTAAGATACAGTCATTACAGGTACTATTCAGGTTTGTGACAGAGATGCTTCAGTGCTATTCGATCTAGGGTCTACGTATTCTTATGTGTCCTCTTATTTTGCACCGTACCTGGTCATGCCTAGTGATCCACTGAGTGTTCATGTTCATGTATCTACACCGGTGGGTGATTCTATCGTGGTTGATCGGGTCCATCATTCTTGTGTTGTTGTTATTTGTGGTCTTGAGACCTGTGTTTATTTGTTGGTTTTAGGTATGGTCGATTTTGATGTTATATTGGGGGTGGACTGGTTATCCCCATATCATGCTATCTTGGATTGCTATGCCAAGACTCTGACCTTAGCCTTATCGGGTTTTCCCTATTTGGAGTGGAGAGGGACTCCTGGTCACTCTACCCGCAGTGTTATTTCGTACGTGAAGGCTCGGCGTATGGCCGAGAAGGGGTGTTTGGCTTGTTTGGCTTATGTGCGCGATTCCAATGTTGAGGTTCCTTATATTGATTTGGTGCCCGTGGTTCGTGAGTTTCCTGAGGTCTTCCCTTCAGACCTGCCGGGGATGCCACCTGACAGGGACATTAATTTCTGCATTGATCTGGCTACGGGCACCCAGCCCATTTCCATCATGTCGTATCGCATGGCTCCGCTAGAATTGAAAGAGTTGAAGGAACAGTTGCATGATTTGCTTGGAAAGGGTTTCATTAGGCCCATCGTTTTTCCTTGGGGTGCTCCATTATTGTTTGTGAAGAAAAAAGATGGTTCGATGAGGATGTGCATTGACTACCGGCAATTGAACAAGGTTACAATAGAGAATAAGTATCCACTGCCAAGGATTGATGATTTGTTCGATCAGCTTTAGGGTGCAAGGTATTTTCAAAGATAGACTTGAGATCTGGCTACCATTAATTGAGGATTAGGGCATCCGATGTCCCTAAGACAACTTTCCGCACTCGGTACGGGCATTACGAGTTTTTAGTCATGTCATTTGGGTTGACAAATGTCCCAGCATCTTTTATAGATCTGAATGAATCGAGTGTTCAGGACTTATTTGGACTCGTTCGTGATAGTCTTCATTGATGATATATTGATATACTACCACAGTCAGGAGGAGCACGAGCAGCATCTCAGAGTGGTTCTTCAAACTCTGAAGGATAGCCAGCTATATGCAAAGTTTTCAAAGTGTGAGTTCAGGTTGAGTTCAG
This sequence comes from Nicotiana paniculata, assembly GCA_005239505.1. Classification (NCBI taxonomy): domain Eukaryota; kingdom Viridiplantae; phylum Streptophyta; class Magnoliopsida; order Solanales; family Solanaceae; genus Nicotiana; species Nicotiana paniculata. The sequence continues at coordinate 6,195 of ML335195.1, read as the reverse complement.
TTGCATTCCTGGGTCATGTCGTATCAGCAGAGGGCATTCAGGTTGACTCGAAGAAGATTAAGGCAGTCAAGAACTGGCCTAGACCAGCATCAGCTGCAGTGATTCAGAGTTTCTTGGGATTGGCAGGCTATTATCGTCGGTTCTTGGAGGGGTTCTTATCTATTGCAGCCCCGATGACCAGGTTGACCCAGAAGGATGCCCAGTTCAGATTGTCGGACGAGTGTGAGGCAAGCTTTCAGAGGCTCAAGACCGCTCTGGCTACAACACTGATATTGGTTTTGCCCACAGGTTCAGAGTCGTACACAGTCTATTGCGATGCTTCCCGTATTGGGATTGGTGCAGTGTTGATGCAGGATTGCAAGGTCATTGCTTATGCTTCAAGGTAGTTGAAGATTCATGAGAAGAACTATCCAGTGCATGATTTGGAGTTGGCAGCCAGTGTCCAGGCATTGAAGATTTGGAGGCACTATCTGTATGGCGTGGCGTGTGAGGTGTTCACGGATCATAAGAGTCTTCAATACTTGTTCAAGGAAAAGGAGTTGAATTTGAGGCAGAGGATGTGTTAGGAGTTGTTGGAGGATTATGATATTACCATCTTATATCACCCGGGGAAAGCCAATGTGGTTGCCGATGCCTTGAGTAGGAAGTCATCTAGTATGGGCAGTCTTGCTTTTATTCCTGTCAGTCAGAGGCCGCATGCTTTGGATGTTCAGGCTTTGGCCAATCGGTTTGTGAGGTTGGATATTTCTGAGCCTAGTCGAGTGTTGGCTTGTACGGTCGCTCGTTCTTCATTATTGGAGCGTATGCGTGATCGATAATTTGATGATCCCATTTGTGTGTCCTTAGAGACACGGTGCAGTGCGGAGGGGACATTCCGCGCCATGTTTTATATTATTATGCACAAGGGGACATTCCGTGCCATGTTTTATATTATTATTATCCACGAGGGGACATTCCATGCTATGATTTATATTATTATTATGCACGGGGGGGACATGATGTGCCGCATCTTTTACTGTTTAATCTGTGTTGTCAATTCCCGTTATTATTTTCAGGTATTTCAGACTCTTGTTTTCGTTTCTGTCATTTCAGTATTTGCTATCTCTTACCCCCAGCATTTTCTCCCCGTAATTTTATTCTTGTTTAGTTTCTTCTATACTATTGAACTGCATAGGTACATTTTTTTGTCGTATCTTAGCCTCGTCACTACTTCGCCGAGGTTAGGCTCGGAACTTACTTAGTACATGGAGTTGGTTGTACTGTGATACACCTGCACTTCTTTATGTTGTGAAGATTATGCAGCCGGACCGGAGGACATCATTAGTGGGAGTGTCTTCCAGCTTATCCTGGAGGCTTCAAGGTATACCCCTTGGCGTTCGTGGGCCTTGGCGTCTCTTCCATCCCTTTTTCTTCACTTCTGTCTTGTTTTTCCTCTAGTTTCAGAGACAGCTATGTATTCTCTTTTCAGACATGTATTTAGCACTCTTACACACAATTCGTGGGTTTGTGACTCCAGTTTTCGGGAAAAATTTACGCGTCGTTGTATTATGTTGTCCTTATTTAGCTTGAAACCATATTTATTTTCGTTGTTAAATTGTGAACCATTTAGTTTGTCCTAGTAAATTGATGTTGATATGCTATTTTATCTATACATGTTGGCTTGTCTAGCGGGGTCAACGTTAGACGCCATCACGGCCCGATTGTGGGATTTCGGGGTGTGACACATTTACTGAAAATTGGAAAAATGCACGAGTTTGATGTGGACAACCTCACCTTTCACCACATCGCTCGATATAGAACAGTAATAAAAGGGTACTTTCCTAAATTTTCATGCAGCCCCATAATTATAGATGTGGTCGACAACACACCGATAAGAAGGGCTCTACTAGACACGGCTCTGAGACATTCTAGGACACTTTTAAGACATGAGGCTCTGATACCAAGTTTGTCACGCCCAAAAACCGAGGGGCGAGACCGGCGCCTAACCGGATGAACCCGGTCAGGCAAACCTTAATTGTCTTTCCTACCCATTGCATTACCCCGTGTTCATAATATACAATATTCCATAGGAAGTAGCAAATTAAAAATTGAGCATGGATTTACAACTTAAGTTCATTTCTTCATTAACATTTTAGTAGTTGATAATCCCAAAAAAATAAAAGTTACATACAACATTTCCAATGCGATCCACGATCACGAGTGAATACAACTGCCGCCCAAAATATACATATATACAACACCTCGTGTCTACGGATCCTCTAAGAGTACTAGGAGTTTACATAGACTTGCCGGTAATAAGGCCCCGGCTAAACCTTTTACAACATAAGCAAAAGAGAATAATATAGTCCACACACGGCCCTGAGAGGAAATGGGGCTCACCAGATTTGCTGAAGAGATGAAGAGAAGGCACCACTAACGGCGGGCTGAGATACCTACTATAGAACCACCTGCATCCATATAGAAGATGTAGCACCCCCGGCAAAAGGGACGTTAGTACCATGGAATAGTACTAGCATGTATGAACAAGCTTTACTGATGTGTGGCTAGAATTCATGGTTTAACACGTTATATGCCTTACATTTTATGTGTGTTAATGATAAAAATACACTTTGTATTTGCATAATGGAGTCTATTTCATGTGCAGGTGAATTGGAGATGGAAGCCGAGCTAAATGGATGCAAAATCGTCGAAAATACGCTCAAGAGGCGAAGAGGAGTGCACCGGGCTATAGCCAAGCGTTTGAGCCTTAAGGCCAGGCCTGGCCTGGCTTTATCCAGGCGTTTGAGCCTTAAGGCCAGGCCTAGCCTTGCTTTATCCAGGCGTTTGAGCCAAAACACCAGGCCTGGCCTGGCTTTATCCAGGCGTTAGGGCCATAAAGCCTGGCCCCTGATCCGGTCAAATCCGAGTTTTAAAGAGTTTTAAGTGTTTCCCGGTTGGAATAGAAGTCTCCTACATATTTAGGGTTTATCCCAAACATATAAATAGACCCAAAAACACAACTTGAAAGGGGAGGAAGCCATTGAAGTGAAGAAAAACCTGTGGATTACTACTCAATGAAGCAAACATTGATTTTTATATCTTTTATTTATTATTTTATAGTTCAATTATGCAAGTTATTTTAGAATTGATTATTATTAACATGAGTAGCTAATTTTCTTAATCTAGGGTTTTGGTGGAACCCGTTGGGGGATAAACTTATTGTGATATTAATATAGTTTTGATTGGTTGATTAATCTTTGTTTGTTCTACCACGTTCTTGTTGTAGTTGATTGAAGGGCCGTCAATTAGCTGCACCTATTTAGTATGTATCTACTTGAGAGAGAGAGTGCATATTTAGGTAATTGTTTGAACAACACCACTCCCAGAGTATAGATGAAAGTCATAACCAAGGGTTTAGAAGTTGGATTAGAAATAACGGTACTTCGGGTGCAATCTAAAGTGAACTGTAATGCAATCTAGCTAGCGTAACTTGAGAGAGTGCTTCTAGTAAATTATCATAACTACTTGAGAGAGATTAATGGTAGATAGAGCGTTCATGATTGATAGAGACAACTAATCAAACTATAAGAAGTATCCGAGAAGGAAGTTCACCAACGGGGAAAACCATAACCTTAGAACTTTATCATAATTCTTTACAACACATTGTTAGTGATTGTTAGTTATTATTATTGTCAGTAGAATTAGTAAAACATCACCAATTTATATTAAAAAGTCTTGAGAGAATTGATTGAGTAAAAGTTGTGTATTCTAAAGCCTTGATTGATATGTAAATTCCCTGTGGGATCGACTCTGGGCATAATACCCCGAATTATATTTGCAACGCCCGTGTAGTCTTTTATAAGACATAGTTGAGCGTGATCAAATTTTGGCGCCATTTCCGGGGAATTTAACGGTGTTATCAATTGAGTTTGAAGAAATACAAAATTCTGAAATATAATCAATTTTCTTTAAATTTTCGTTTATACATTGAAAGTTTAACGTTTGCTAACGTGTTGCAGGTGCATGCCTAGAAACTCATCGAGAACTGGTGAAGTAGTTGAAGCCTTATCAGACCCCGAGAAAGTTTTCAAAGCCCTAAATCGGACCAGCTGGAAAAGCAAACATCAACCACCAATTGAACCCGACATGGAAGATCCAAACAACAGGAACAATAATGGGGATGATGTGGTATACCCAGTCGCTCAAATAGGGACAGAGGCTCCTTTATATGGCTGGGCACAACCCACAGCTGAGAATTTGGCCACTGCAATACTGGTTCCTCAGATACAGGCTGAATCTTTCCAGATAAAAAATAATATGATGCACTTATTGCAGAACAAGGGACTATTCTCAGGGTCATAAATTGAATACCCCCAGGAGCATTTGAAAAACTTCCTGTCAATTTGCAAAACACAGAGGTAGCCAAACGTCACTCAAAAGGCAATAAAACTAGTGTTGTTTCCCTTCTCAGTGACTGACACTGCCCAGACTTGCTAAACTCACTCCCCATCAATTCCATTACCACGTGCGAGGAGTTAGTTAAGCAGTTCGTGAACAGGTTTCATCCACCTAACAAGACTACCCAACAAATCGATGAAATCTTGAGCTTCACACAAAAACCAGTTGAAACCTTGCAAGAAACATGGGAACGATTTAAGGGATGCTGGTTATCTGTCCACATCATGGTATTCCAGAGAAGATGTTGGGGTAGTATTTTTATATGGGTTTGGCTGATACTGTTAAAGCAAATGTTGATGCTTCGGCTAGTGGAGCATTCTTGAGCAAAACATGGAGAGAAAGTCAGATCATACTTGATAAAATGGCACAGAATTCAGGATGGACATCCAGGAATGCACCTATTACTCCTGTAGTTCACTTAGTGCCATTAGATCCATCTAATACTATTGCAGAGACAGTGGCCACCTTGATAACATAGATGAGTATACTTACTAAGAAGGTGGAGGAATTAGAACAAAAGCAGCAGGTAGCCATCGTTTACACAACCAATGGGGGCTTATGCACATCTTGCATTAGTCAACCACTTGGTAATCACTGAAATGCAGAATGTCATCACCCTCCTTATCTAGAAAATATGAATTATGTGTCGAATTATGGAAGCTAGAGACAAGTGGGGGTAGAATTGGGGTCAACAAGTTCAAACGTATAGACCACCGCACCAACAGCAGAACAATGGAAATATGGGTGTCAGCGGACAACAAGGTAATGCAGCACCGTATCAGAGGCCACAAGGTTATAACCATCAGAATCAACAACAAGCATACTACCCTCCACAGCATCAACAGGGGGGAAGGCAAGAAGATGGGTTTTCCAAGTTGAAGCTATGATGCAGCAGGTTATTGTGTCAAATGTCAAAATCAGTAAGAGAGTATATGTACATGATGCAGCTATTAAAAATATTGAAGTACAGTTGGGCCAGTTATCTATGGCAGTGAACAATCGTCCTCCTGGAACTTAACCTGCAGATACCCAGGTAAATCCTATTGACTAGGGCCCAAGGCAGCTGATGGCAATGACTCTCCGCAATGGCAGGGACTTAGACTTGGAACTGGAGAGAGCTCGTGAAAGCAGGCAGGTCGAGAGACTGGTACCCATGTCGATTGAACTTGATGATTCAACAAACTTGTCCAAGGTAACAGTGCAACCTACTAAGGAAGAACCCAGTGCACAGAGTGAGACTCAAAAATAAGTGGAGATAACCCAGGAGCCGGTAGTTGAGGTGGTGGCTGAGAAAGAAAAGTCCCAAATCACTGGGAAAAAGATACCGCCAGCTCCATTCCCTCAGAGGCTGGCCAAATACCAAAAGGATGAACAGTACAAAAAGTTCTTGGACATGCTAAAGCAATTACAGGTAAATATCCCATTGATTGATGCGTTGAAGGAAATACCTGGATACGCTAAAATGATGAAGGACTTGATGTCCAGAAAAGTTGACTTCCAAGATCTAGCTACTTTCACCCTTACTTAANGGATTGGTAGAGCCACGCCCACCTCCATGCTGCTGCAACTTGCTGATAGGACGGTGAAGAGACCGTCGGGTATTCTGGATGATGTATTGGTGCAAGTGGGGAAGTTTGTATTCCCTGCTGATTTTGTGATACTAGATTGTAAAGTGGATGAAGAAATTCCCATAACCTTGGGAAGGCCATTCTTGGCCACAGGCAGAGCCCTTATCGATTGTGAGACTGGTGAACTTAA